>MU858164.1:0-117685 GCA_033297075.1 Rhypophila decipiens
CTCTTCTGATGAAAGGGCGACGCCCGACGTTGCCCATGACGATTCCGCGCCTGTGTTGGACAGACCTAGCACGCCGAAACAAGTCGACAACGGGGTGCGGTGCGGGGCGACGGGGCGACGGTGCGGGGCGACGGTGCGGGGCGACGGTGCGGGGCGACAAACGGAATTCCAGTCTCACCTCTTCACGCTCACCACACCAAACCAAATTTCTTACTCCGCTGCTTGTGGAATAACCGATTCGGCCATTGCGCGTGCTGTGGAGCTAAAATGAGGACGCTCGAGACACTCCCAACCGAGATGGTCCGCGAGATCTTCCTGCACGTCGATGATCCCGACCTCTGCAATCTGCGGCTGGTAAGCCGGTATATTGGTGAGGTTGCCAGCACCATCTTCATGGAAGAAATTGGCTTCTGCATGGCCAAACAGGATTTCGACATGCTGGGCGCCCTCGCCGATCATCCGGTCTACCCCAACCATATAGCTTCGTTGGTCTACTTTGTCGACACGCTCAGCTTGGAGCCCCAGACCCTAGAGATGTACACCGCGGCAATTAAAGGGACGGAGAAAATGATGTCGCAGTTCCCAGACCCTGACCCTGCACTGACCGAGGCACAGTTACTGGAACACTATAACCGCTACCAGCAATTCTACCGGGAACAGGATGACATTCTCTCCAGCGACCGAGATTATGAAGTGCTCAAGGAAGTCATTTCCAAGTTGCCGAATCTCAGAGAGGTTTCCGTATCCTCGGACGACGAATTCTCCTTCCAGCAGAACTCACCTTTCAAGTCCTGTCGCCATTCAGGTGTCGGAGACTTCGCGTACAATAGAGCCTCAGTACGCCATCTCCGCGCTATCCTGAGCGGAGTCCAGGCCGCGGGGACCAAGCTGAAGGCAATACGTGCCGGCTTGATTCATCACGAGTTTTTTGACGAGGCAAAGTTCGGCCTGCACAGCATGATCGACCTACTGGGAAACATCACCTGGTTCGATATGGTGATCGAGGCGACCGGCGAAATGGATTGGGACATCGGACACGAAAATCCCGACGAGATAGCAGCTGAAATTGCCCTGTGTCGGGCTGTCATGAGCAAGCGCGTCCTTCGCCGCATCCTCGATGCCATGCCAAACATTGTCTCTCTCCGGCTGGAGCTCGTCGAAATCCACAGTCAACCCACGGGGGCCAATGTTTACCCGGCAGCGTTGCGCGATATCGTTCCACTCGACAAGAAGTGGCCTAATCTGAAGTATTTCACCATAAGTAACGTCGAGACTGACCGCCAAGAACTCGGTAACTTTCTCGTCCGGCACAAGGAAACTCTCAAGTCTTATGCGTTGGAGCAGATCGGGCTGGCGAGCACGTCGTGGATTGAGCTACTCTCCTATCTCAAGTCCAACTTTGCCGACACCAAGGTGCAGCCACTGATCGCCGATTTAATCGTCGGAAAATCTGAGGATGGGCTCGATACTCTTGAGATGTGGGACCTGTTCATGTCGGACCCGCCGAGCGATATCAACTCCCTACAGGCAGCCGTCCATGATTATCTCACCTCCTCTATGGAATGCCCCTGCCCGCTGAGGGATGACAATATGTGGTCTACTGACGCCGAGTTTGATGATCATGACGACGAGTTTGATGATGACGACGACGAGTTTGATGTTGAGGATGACGACGCGTCTGACTGGGAGGAGGATGATGATGGGATGGACTATGGCTGGGATATCCCGGAGCTTTTCAGCGGTTTGGTTTTCCCCGGGTTAGCCCACCAGTGGCGCATGGCGCACATGAGGGGAGAGTCGGATCTCGACGAAGAGGAGAGCGAGGAGAGTGAGGATGACATGCCAGAACTAGTATAATATGGATGGTGTCACTGGTGGGCAGATGCCCCCGAGGGGGTAGTGAAGATGGAAATTTGTGCCAGTCAGCGCAGGATCACTGCTCATAATTATGATCTTACTAGTGGTGTGACTGGGCTGAAAAAGAGGGTGTGCAATCTTTGACAGCCCCTTGATATAATCATAATGCGGATGGATTTCCTTTGTTCCTCAAACCTAGAACACAGCGACGTTTCTCCCGTTTCTCCCTCTTACTCGGAATAACGTCTAGTGGTCTTGCTCCAGAGCTCGTTGCCGCTCATCTGATACTCCAGACCCTTCATATAATCCTTGACAGCCTGCGAGCAGTTCCCCTGGGCCTCGACCCTAGCGACGAACTCGTCATGAATATGCTCCCACTCACGAGTCATATACCAGAGGATTCGCACTGTAGCATCGACGTCGAGCGACGTGCTCTCCATCAGTACCTTGACGGCACTGCACAAGTATGATCCTTCTCGGTGCCCGTGCCGAGACTGACGCAGCTCCTTGGCCCACGAGTAAATATCGTTGACCACCGAGATCTGCTTGGAGCAGTTTTGTTCGAGCGGCCTCATCAGAGAAAGCTCGTCTCGGGTGAGACGCAGATCCATGGCGAATCGCATGAGCGAGGAGAGGAGGCTAAGAGATGGAATCACGGGAAGAATGAGTTAGTCCATCAAGCCTCTTTCTCTCTGGTTTCATGGGTCAGTCTGCCGCTAGGGCACGTTATACTTACGCTTTGCCAACATCCTTCTCACGATACTCCAGGTAGTGACCTAGCTCGGTGATTTGCATTCGGACCCTGTCGGTTTGGGCGCGCATAAAGGTAAAGGTGGGCTCCAGTACCTCATCAGCAAGCTCCTTGTCGCAAGCCCGCATACTCTCCCAAAGGTCGTAGGTAATATACTCGGCGGGTATGCTACGGTCGGGCAGTACGTCACCCCGTGCGATGGGGATCAGCTTGGCATTGTAGGCCTCGCCATCTTCGAATGACATGTCCTCGAGGAGGTCTGAGGGGGAAAGAGAGAGATCATGTCAGTTCATGTCCTAGTATTTCAAGAGGAAGTCTAGGGCCACAGACCGTCAATTAGAAAGAGGACAGTCAAGAGACGACAGGCGAAATGAATCCTGTCATCCTTGGCCAGGGGGAAATACAGGCAGGTGACGCGGGAAAACCCGGCGTTGAGAAAGACGCGCTCGGCCTTGGGGTTGGGAAAGTCCCAGTGCTGCAGAAAGTAACCGTCAACTTCCTGAGACACCTCCTTGACCAGCGGGTGGCACATGGGCGTCCATTTCGTCTCGGGAATCTTCCACGAGGTCTTGGCCGGGGCAGTTGACTCAGCCGGCACTGACAGGAGGGACGGCTGGTCCTTGGAGATGGTTTGGACGAGAGTTGCGGCCATGGTTGCGATGATTATCGGACAAAAAGACTATGGTAGTATCTCTGTGATTCTAGAATAGTTCAGACGATGTTGATGCTGCCGAATTTTAATCGTGTCCTTGGTTGTGGATGAGGCTGCCATTAATATTAGTCGTGGTAGCCGTCGAGCTCGTCAGGTTTGAAACCGCCAAGATAAGGTAAACTCGGCGAATCAGACTAGGGGAAACATGATTCCTCTTTCTGCGGCGTGCAGACCGACCGAAGGAATCGGTTGCTGCCGTGCTACATTGTAAGGAAGGTTCCTTGGTTGGCTTATCGTGCCCCTTGTCAGCCGCTGCGCTACCTGTTTCGGAAGTGGACCGTCCATGTCAGATACGGTCAACTAGGTACCTGTTCGCCACGCTTTTACTTGCCCAATATGGCTTCTTGCTACCTCTAATTTCCCGATTGACTGAATGATTTGGTACAATGGTTTAGTCCTTCTTTGTCTCCTGCGTCTCGAATGCTGCTAGGTGAAGGCAGCATTATCTTGCCGAAGGAGATCGGAGACTACCACGCCACTTCGTGACACGGCCCGTTTACTCATGCATACCGTGATAGCACTTTTGTGTTCTTACCCAAGGTACTGACCTAGGTAGAAAGGTCTGAACTCAGAAGTCGATACCTTAGTTGTATCCTTACCTAGCGTCCCATTGATACTGTAGCATTTGAAACAAATAAGTTCAGAGTCATTGTCCAAATTTCTATTGATATGCGATGATTACTTACCTTGGACATGTTACTTTTGCCTTTTATCCCTTGATCAGCTTCACAAGACCCACTTCTTAAGTAAAGGTACTGCTGTGAAGACATGTTCGACTCACATACTATCACGGCGATACTGGTGCTTCTCCTGGCTGCACGAGTGGCCTATGGAGCTTTTGTGTCCTGGTATCGCCTTCGCCATTTCCCAGGTCCATTAATTGCGGCAATCTCGAAGCTGTGGATCGTCCGAGGTGTTCTCAACAAAACACTGCATCTTGACCTTAAACGGGTCTGTGAGAAATACGGTACGTGAACAACAACGGTATTAACAAGCGCTAGAGGACTCAAGTGCTCACTTTTACCACCAGGTTCCTTTGTTCGAGTGAGTCCAAACGACATCGTCACCGACAACCTCGATCATGTTCTAGCCATGAGCTCGGTCCGCAGCCCGTATGGGAGATCAGAGATTTATAGCAATGTCAAGTTTGACTTTGAGATGGATCATGTGTTTTCCGAGAGGAACGAGGGCCGACATCAAGAGCTGCGGAGAAAGTTGGCTGCAGGTGTGAGTGTTCACCACCGACATGTGCATTAAAGCTCTGCTGACACCATGATTAGTATTCTGGCAAAGAAAATACCCAACTAGAAGCCGGAATTGACGGCCAGATCAGGGTACTGCTAGACCTGATCGACTCCAAGTACCTATACACCGAATCTCAAAGGCGGACGCTGGAGTTCTCACGCCTAGCGCAATTCTTCACCCTCGATGTTATCACCGAGGTTGCCTTTGGTCAGGCTTTTGGTTTTCTGAGTCGCGACGAGGATATCAACGGCTACTGCCATGTAGCCGAGCAGGCCCTTCCCATTTTCGAGTGGCTCGGCGTCTTTGGGACACTGAATCGGATGATCCGACTTCCCGGCATCCGCAATCTGACCATGCCGCGACCGACTGACAAGACGGGCGTGGGCATGATGATGGGATACGCCAAAAAAGTGGTAGAGGAACGGTTCGACTCCACCAAAGTTCCACGGGAAGATATGCTGGGCAGCTTCGAGCGTCATGGGCTGAGCAAGCGGGAGGCCCAGACTGAAGCTACGCTGCAGATTATGGCTGGTTCCGACACCACCGTCACAGCGCTGCGGTCTACCCTCCTCTTCATCATGACCAACCCCATCATATACGCCAAGGTCCAGCAGGAGCTCGATGCCGACTACCGGGACCACCCCAACGACATTCTGACCGAGCAGGGTGTCATCTCAGACGCCGCGACGCAGAGGCTAACATACCTCCGGGCTTGCATTCGTGAGTCCATCCGCATGCTGCCGCCCGCCTTTGCCATGCTCCAGAAACAGACTCCCCCGGAAGGTGACGTGCTGCCAGACGGAAGGGTTATCCCGGGTGGGACTCGAGTCGGCACGTGCCTGTATGGCATAGTTCGCAGCAAAGCCATCTATGGGGAAGACGCCGATGTGTACCGCCCCGAGCGATGGATTGAGGCCGAGAAGGCAGCTAGTCTAGAGCCCGACGATCGCAGCAACAGCAGCAGTGCAAAAGCCAAGTTCAGGCGCATGACCCAAGGAACAGATGTCGTTTTCGGTAGCGGGCGATATCAATGTCTTGGCAAGACCGTCGCCATGTTTGAGCTTAGGAAGACGCTGGCTACAGTGAGTATTACCTATCTGAAGTTACTACTTTGGAAGTATTAAGCTGACTTTTTACATTTAGCTCTTGCATCGCTATGATATTGTATCCGTGAATCCCTCCCAGCCCTGGGTGAGTGTTCCTGCCAACGGTCTGCTTTTGCAGAGTGATATGTGGGTCAAGGTTACGAAAAGGGGGGCCAAATAGAGGGCAAACTGTTTCCTTTGGTAATCTTGTTTCCGCAATACAATACCGTAGAGAAGTGTACAAAATACTCAATGGTAATTTGCAACACACAGCGGATATTGCCGTGAAAACCAGCGCGTATCGTCCGTAGTAGGTATGGACGATGTACCAAGGGTTAGGGTTGTATGTATTTATTACCTAGCTTCGCTCGACTGGAGAATATTGCCTTGGCCTGCCATTGAAGATTTGTCCTTACCAACGACTAAAGATAGTAATACAAACACAAGACCAAACCTGCCATTTCCAGCATCGATTTCCTTTACTCTGATCAAGAGCTTTCCAGCATTCCACGATGCTCAAATTGGGAACCAAGCTGTGGCAACTATGACCCCCACAAAGATTCGTGGGCATGCTTCCCCCACCCCAGCAGTCTTGCCCACAATACGACCCCCACAGAACAAGTTCTCAGTGGCACTGTCTGACCCTTTTCGGAAACTCTGTCATCAATGCTTCTAATTCGAGTAACCAACCGGCAAAGGAAGGACTTCGGACCTCAGTTGCTCCGGTTAAAACAGCCGCCCGAACTCCTCCCCACTGCTTCGTTGGGTTGCCCGCTGTTAACTCCGATGCGGACAATACGATGCCTGTTTCGGGTTCGGCTTCGGGTACAATGCACTGCACGGACATGCACAAACCATTGAACAGATGTGATGGTGAAAGGGGTCAGCGGTGATTACCTAACTGATGAGTATCTTTGTTTGCGTACGTATGCTTCCCACCTCGTTACAACTTCAGTCAAACCAAATTCCGCTGAATCTTCGACCTTCAAACTTGATCGACATTCCTCGGCCTCCATCATTGCTTCATTGTCTCGACGCGTATTTTCCTCACCAAAGCCCGATCATATTTCAGGGCCCCGGGCAACCATGTCCTATTCGAACGTCCGGCCATCGCCCTCTTCGCCCCGGAGACAGCCATGGTTCGAGATCGACGAGCCCGAGATGGAACCCGTACAGTGGCACGACGTGGCGGTCTCGGCGATTGTTTCGGCGACGCTGGTCATCTTGCTCGGTGGAAACAGCCTGATGCTGGGACTTGTGCTGTCCGTGGTTGTCGTACATTTTCTGGTGATGCTGCTGTTAGGTGGTTCGGAGCGAGCGAGGGCGAACAGGTACGGTCATGTACTTACCTCTTCTTCCGATATCGTTCGAAACATCGGACAGCCCACAGCTCCTTTTATGGCCCTTGCATATCATATAGTTCGACCTAACTACCGACTTACTGACGTGGTCTTCGGTGAACATGTAGGAATCTGTTCCGACCATCAACCATGAGGAAATTTCTCGGGCTATAACGTGGTTTCATCTATCAGGAAGTAGGGGACTAACCTTGGATCAATACCATAGAGTTTCCGGAATTCACGGTCACATGTCTGAGAGAACAGAGAGCATAGAATGCCATTAAGGGTATACTTTCACTACTGTCCAGCTCCTAAATCTCATAGTTATGTGACCGAGGGAAATGGCGGAAAGCCCTGGTTCCTTTAACAAAGGGGCGACAGGAGACACTAGAGAGGACGAAAATCTGACAGTGCACTTTAAGACTACTTTATTACCTGCCTTTGAACATTTATATAGCCGTTTGCTAGGGTACTGTCTCGAACCAAAGACGGCAATGTCTTTGGGAGTACATAGTTTCATGTTTCATGAGTCACTACAGAATGATGACCAAAATACACTGATTGGAAGAGAGCTTGAAAAAGGAGGTCGTAATGTGACGGTTTGGCTAACGTGCTCTAAATAAGTGCTAGTTCTATTGCTTATGCAGTTGGCGCAAGACCCAACACCGCCAAAGACCTTTCCCATACTCTAGTAACAGACAAATGTGGCATACTTCATAAACTCGTCATCAGCAAAGAAACGCTTCATCTCGTCGTCCTTCAGACTGATAAACGCCTCAATTACACCATCAGCCCGCTTCGGCTGCAGGCTGCATATACCACCAAACTGGCCCTTTGGCAGACGCATAAACTCGGGTTTCCCAAGGGGCGGGCCAAAGTCGACGCCGCGGTAGAAGGGTGCGTCGATCCAGCTGGTGGTTATCAGATCGTGGCCCAGGAAATCCTCAAATGCGATGGCCAGTTGTCCGACGTCCGGGATAGAGGCAGCCAGCTGGTTGGTATCTTGGACTAGAACGGCATCTTTCTTGAAGGCCTCGATGTTGCCCCGGATGGCTAGTGCGAGCTTGGATAGAGTTGTTGGCCTTGTGGATTCGAGCAGGGTCGCAACGGGCATCTCGGTCATGCAGCAGTAGACCACGTTGTTGATGATCGAGTATGGCACCTTGGGCTGGCACAGAGACCTACCTTCGATGGCTACCGAGACAATCGAGTTTGGGCGAGCAAGATTGGCAGTGTTCCCCGAGAGTCGTGCACGCATTACACTTCGCCAGATGAGTGCCACGAGTGCATCTTGTGTAGAAATCCAGCCTACTCCGTCTCCGGCTGCCGGTGTGGCGTCGGCTTTCAGTCTTGCACAGGCCTCAGGGGTGAAAGCAAAGACGCAGGTGCGCATGCCCGGGATAGCCACTGCCGCGGCAGGAATGGTGGTCGGCAACCTGATGGCATCTTCCTTGACCGTTAGGTTCTTTTCCGGATGCAGGCCAAGCAGCTTCCAGAGCTCAGGCCGCGACTTGAGACGCTCAAAGGTCTCGGGTGAAGACGGGATTTGGTGGAGAGAGACATGATGGCCGTCAGACTCGGGAAATGTGTCCAGCATGGTGGGCTTTGTTGTAATGCCCTGGTATTCGCGGCACTGCTGAGCCCAGTACTGGACGACCATTGCTCCTCCCCAAGCGTCGGTCATGGCATGGGCGATGTACATGGTGAAAAGGCATCCGCCGGGTATCCAGTTAACCTGTCCCATGAGAACCTTGGTAGTGGAAGCTGTGCCCGCCGTGTAGGGTGCGACCAATTTTGGGTCAAGCCAGGACAGAGGCATGCCTGCTTTGCGGACCTCGTCGTAGCTGCCGTGCGTCCAGCCGCTCTCGGGGGATGAGAGATGAGCAACCGCGAGCTTCAGATCAGCCGGAGGGTCCGGTACAACGAGCGTCAGTGAGCCGGGGCGCACATCGGGACTGTCATCCCGGACAATGTCGCCGCCCATGTAGGGACATGACTGCAACAATCTGGTGAATCCACCCTGCAGAACCTCAAACGCTCGCTCTCTTTGAGAATCTTGGCATGGGAAGCCATAGATGATGGCATGGTACAGTGGTGGTATGACCTCGTCCAGTGGACCGAATTTGTATGACGTTGGGAGCTTCATTGTGGCCAGTGATTATTCTGATGGAAGTGAGGAACAATGAAGACGAAGGAAGCACGACCGTGATCTTGAGAAACTGAGAGGGAGATTTGTTATCGCTACCACTGACACTGTCAAAATAGATGATGGAATAAATGAGGAAGACGACTGAATTACTACAGTGCATACAACCCGCTTCGGAGCAAGCCAAGGAAAAAAGAAAATCCCAATGTGTCCTAGCCAAAAACAAACCCAAGGAAACACCTCGTCGTTTTCGATTCTTCGTTTTTTTTCAAGTCCCCATAAGATACACTACCGCCGTATGCAGGCATTTGGTACAATACCATACACAGCGGGAACAACTCTTCCACTGTGCCCCAAAACGGTCCGGCCACTGCAGTGATGCATCCTTCTGCAACCTCATTCCTTTCTTATCAGCAACCAGAAGTGGTAATGAACCGAAAGATTTCACAATACCAATCTGTAAACATGCACACTTTGTACCATTGGTCGACTGACAAACTGAGCGATTAGGAGTGTACCTGGCTCCCTTGTCAACACCGAGCGAAAAGGGGTAGGGTCAGCACAGAAACGCTTGTACGAGAGGGTCACCGAGAAGGGCCGTTGCGAGTTCGGATAGACAGAAAACAAAGACAATACGGAAAGGGGATGACAAGAGATCCCATGTAAACTAAATATCAAGTCTATTCTCCTTCATGAATATCAGAAAGACACATTGATCATTCTATTCTTATTGTCTTTCATGGTCACTCCTGTCAAGAAACATCTTGGACTATGAATGACTCTGGCTTATAAACAAACCATTCATGTTCCTGGGATTCCTGGAACTTGTCTATTTGCAACTTCGTTTCTTACTATTATCCTTCCTATCATTGATTCAACCACCCGACAGTGAATCATCGGTACCCAATCCCACTCCTTCCGATCATCCGGCTGCTCTTCCGGTGGCACATCCTGATCACTCCAGTCCATCATCAAGAACTATTGGTGACGCCGCCAAAATGGACCGTCCAAAGACCATGCCCATTGCCATCATTGGCATGAGCTGCAAGTTCAGTGGAGACGCCACATCCCCGGAGCGGCTCTGGGAACTCGTCTCGGAGGCACGCAGCGGATGGACCGAGTTCCCAAAGGACCGCTTTGGCGGCGAAGCCTTCTATCATCCCATCTCGGAGCGACTTGCTTCAACCCAGGTCAAGGGCGCGCACTTTATCAAGCAGGATGTTGGGCTTTTTGACGCCTCCTTCTTCAACTTTTCGGTCGAGGTGGCAGCGACGATGGATCCCCAGATCCGGCTTCAACTCGAGTCAGCCTTCGAGGCGTTTGAGAACGCGGGACTTAGCATTGAGGCTCTGGCCGGGTCAGACACGGCCGTTTTCGCCGGCGAGTTCGTCAAAGACTACTACGACAGCCTGATGAGAGACCCTGAGACGGTTCCCCGCTTCTTCGTCACGGGCAATGGCGTGGCTATGATGAGCGCCAGAGTCTCCCATTTCTTCGATCTCAGGGGACCATGTCTTACCCTTGACACGGGCTGTTCGACAGGTCTTACAGCACTGCACCAGGCCTGCGTGAGCATCCGATCTGGCGAGTCCAGCATGGCCGTCGTTTCGGGGTCCAATCTGCTGCTGAACCCTGACATGTTCAACCAGATGTCGGCCACTGGTCTGCTATCCAAGGAAGGGAGATCCTTTTCCTTTGATAGCAGGGGCACTGGATATGGGCGTGGTGAAGGTGTGGCTACTTTGGTCATCAAGCCCTTGGAGGACGCTCTCCGAGACGCCGATCCCATCCGGGCCGTCATCCGGGAGACGGCCTTGAACCAAGATGGCAAAACACCCACCATCACCTCCCCAAGCGAGGAAGCACAAACAGCGCTCATGCGGGCTTGCTACGAGAGGGCTGGTCTGGACCCCGCTGAAACGGCATATATCGAGGCCCACGGGACTGGCACGAGGACAGGTGACCCGATAGAAGCGAGGGCCATTCACGCGGTGCTCGTGGGAGACAAGAGTCGCCGCCAATCACAGCTCTTGATAGGCTCAGTCAAATCCAACATCGGGCACACCGAAGCAGCGAGTGGAATTGCCGGCGTCATCAAGGTAGTCATGGCTTTCGAGAAGGGCATGATCCCGCCAAACTTTGACTTCCAGAAGGCCAATCCCAATATCCCCTTTGACGAATTCAACATGAAGGTGCCCACCACAGCGACTCCCTGGCCTCGGGGTCTCCCCAAAAGAGCGTCGGTCAACAGCTTTGGGTACGGCGGCACCAACGGCCACGTCATCCTTGAGGACCCAGCCATTCATACCATACCTACCCCGGTGCCGCCTGAGACGGAAGCAGGAGAGCACCAGTGGCGGAGACTGTTTAGACTCAGCGGCAAGGATGAGACCACCACCAAGCGCATGGTGACGCAACTAAAAGACTACCTCGAGACAATAAATCGGGATTCCAGTAAGGACGACGCCCAACTGCTGAATGACCTTGCTTACACGCTAAATCAACGGCGCTCAAGGTTTTCTTGGAACACGGCAGTGACGGCAAAAACCAAAAAAGAGCTCATCGCCGCTTTGGATCCGGCTGCGGTGCCTCTCGCTCGCTCCGAGAGCGACAAGCCGCCCAGGCTCGGCTTTGTATTTACCGGACAGGGGGCTCAATGGCACGCCATGGGCCGTGAGCTGCTCTTGACATATCCCGTCTTTCGCGACGCGGTTCTGGAAGGGGAGCAGATTCTCAAGGACTTTGGCTGTCCCTGGTCAGCTACCGAGGAACTCCTCAAGGACGCCCAGACCAGCCGAGTCAACGAGGTGATGCTCAGCCTTCCGCTCTGCTGCGTCGTGCAGTTGGCACTGGTGCGGCTTTTGAGAAGCTGGGGAATCAACCCCAGCGCCGTAACCGGCCATTCCAGCGGTGAGGTTGGAGCTGCCTTTGCCGCCAATGCAGTTGATATGCGAGAGGCTTTGGCGGTCGTGTGGAGTCGAGGAACACTGACTGAGGAGTTTCAGCGCAAGGTCCAGCGCAAGGGAGGCATGTTGGCGGCTGGGCTTAGCAGGGAGGAAGCAGCCCCCTACCTGCGAAGCCTGACCTCGGGTACTGTTGTGGTCGCCTGTGTCAACAGCCCGTCCAGCGTGACGCTTTCCGGAGACTTGGCTGCCATCGCCGAGCTCGAACACAAGTTGAAGCAGGCCAATGTTTTTGCTCGGCGGCTCAAGGTCGATGCCGCCTACCACTCGGAGCACATGGAGATCTTTGCCGACTACTATCTCGACTATCTGGTCGAGAGAATGACGAATAAGGGCAACTTTGATGGTGTCATCTTCTCATCACCCACAACGGGCAAGCGAATTGCTACTGCCCAAGAACTCGATCCTGCCCATTGGGTCGAGAACATGGTCAAGCCGGTTGAGTTCCTCGAGTGCCTGACCAACATGTGCATTGACACGGCCGCTTCCGACGCTTCCTCTCGCAAGTCTGTCGACATTGTGGTCGAGGTTGGGCCTCACGGGGCGTTGTCAGGACCGATCCGCCAAATCATGCAAACCCCTGAGCTCAAGGGGCTTGGCATCCAATACGGGTCCTGTCTCACACGCGGCCAGGATGCCGTCATGACGATGCAGAACCTGGCCGCGTTTTTGGTCTCTAGGGGCTATCCTGTTGACATTGAGGCTGTTAACTACCCTGTCAAGTCAACGCTACCACGACCATCCGTCCTGCACGACCTTCCCTCTTATCCGTGGAACCATCAGACGCGACACTGGTTTGAACCTAGACTCAACCGTCAGCACCGTCTTAGAAAACACGCCGACCACGATCTTCTTGGCGTCAGAATTCCGGGAGCCAATCCAGAGACGCCCACATGGCGACACATCATCCGGCAGGCCGAGGTTCCGTGGGTCAAGGACCACAGAGTGCAATCAACCGTCATCTATCCGGCTGCAGGGTACATCAGCATGGCAGTCGAAGGCCTCAGGCAGTATCTAAGAGACAATGACGACAGGATGAGCATCACGGGATACCGGTTCCGAGATGTCGATATCGCAAGTGCGCTGATCGTCCCCGACAGCAATGACGGGATTGAAGCCCAACTGCAGCTGCGCAGTTGCTATGATGACAACAGGTTAGGATGCGAAGGCTGGTACGAGTTCCGGATCAGTTCGGTAACGACGACGGATCAGTGGGCGCATCACTGCCGGGGTTATGTTGCCGTGACAACCGCGGGCTCAGGAGACTCTGCCAAAGTCAACATGGGGGCCAAGTTCGGAAAGATGGTCAAGGAGACATATCAGACCAAGAAAAGTGTCAGCCCTGACCAGGTTTTCGAGTCCATTCACCGACTGGGAGTCCAGCATGGGCCCATGTTCCAGAACATCACCAAGGTCGAGACTCAGATTGACGACACCGGGCGGGAGCGGTCATTAGTGGACTTCCATGTCAAGGACACAACCAAGCTCATGCCCGATCATTACGAACATGATCATGTCTTGCACCCTACCACTCTCGACTCCACCATCGTAGCTGCATTCACAGCTCTCCCCGGGGCGGGACTGGGTCAGAAGATAGGCATGATTCCCCAGCACATCGACAATCTGTTTATCAGCGCAGACATTCCCAATGCGCATTCCATTTCCCGACAGGAAGGATCAGGTTCGTTCCAGGTCCTCACCCAAATCTCGCAATGCAGCACACGGGGCTTCATGTCGTCGAGCATCACGTCTGTGCAGGACACGCCCGTTCTCGAGATTTACGGTCTGTATTTCAAGTCGCTCGGGGAGACGGGCAACGAACAAGGGGAGGCAGAAGACAACAGACTTTCGTCTACCGTCCGATGGGATCGTGATATTGCACATATCCCTGCAGCCGAGCTGAAGAACACTGTAGCCAGCGCTCTCGAATCGCCTTCCGACAAAGATCTTGAGCGTCTGTCAGATCTCAAAATTGCGGCATTCTACTTCATCCGCCATGCACTCGAGAACCTAGATGATGCCAACGTCGACAAGCTGACCGGCGCCCACCGCAAGTTTTACGATTGGATGGTTCAGCAAAACAAGCTTGCCAAGACGAACGAGCTCGGCGCTCAGAGCCTCCAATGGCTTCTTGCCAGTGACGAGGAGAGGCACCATCTCCTGACTTCGCTCCGGAACCAAAGTGTCAGTACTCAGATGCTGTGCAGAGTCGGAGAGGACCTGGTTTCTATTCTCAAGGGCGAAGTAAATCCACTGGAGCTCATGCTTGAAGGGGGCTTGCTCTACGATTTCTACGAGCAAGACGTACGTGTTACTCGATCGCACGCCCACCTGCAAAAGTACCTCGACGCCTACGTCCACAAGCACCCTCGCGCCAACATCCTCGAGCTTGGTGCAGGGGTAGGCGGTTGCACCCAGGCGGCACTGCAGGTGCTTGGCACCCAAGACCGACCCCTTTTCGCTCACTACGATTTTACCGATGTTTCAGCAGGCTTCTTCAGCACCGCCCGCGAGAGATTTCTCCAATGGGGCGACAGGATTTCGTACCGCAAACTGGATCTGGAGGTTGATCCATCCTCTCAGTCCTTCGAAGATGGAACATACGATTTGATCATCGCCTGCCGGGTCCTCCATGCAACGAAGCTCATGTCCAAGACCATGGCGCACGTTCGGAAGCTGCTTAAACCGGGAGGCAAGCTCATCATCATCGAAGACACAACCAACTCGCTCGACCACCAAGTCATCTATGGCGTCCTACCCGGCTGGTGGCTGGGCGAGGAAGACGACCGGAAGTACAGCGCCACCATGCCGCTCACGACTTGGGAGGGCATCCTCCACCTGTCTGGCTTCAGCGGTCTAGAGTTGGAGGTCCCTGCTTTTGAAGAGGAAGAGTACCAGTCCTCGAGTCTCATGGTTTCAACCGCGCTTTCGACGAACGCGGCCCCCAAGACGACCAGCAAGACACTCTACGCCGTCTACTCTAATTCGGAGCCGCCCAGGGCTTGGCTTGACACACTGTCCGAAGCAATCTTCAACGCGACCGGGTCCAAACTCCAAGCCGTCAAACTGGGCTCTGGCCAAGTCCCCGCTGACGCAACGGTTTTGTTCCTCGAGATGGGCAATAGTGCACCCGACTTGACGAACCCGTCACCGGCCAAGTACAGCGTCATCCAAAGCCTTCTTCTGTCCAGCAAGGCCGTGCTCTGGGTCACCCGTGGAGCTGCCATCAAGTGTGAGCAGCCCATGTTTGCCCTCAGTCACGGCCTGCTCCGCACCCTCCGCTGCGAAAATCCATCCAAGCGTTACATGACCTTGGACCTGGATGCTTCCCGCCCTGCCTGGACAGATGCTGATGTGAACGCTCTCTCGAGCGTGGTCAAGTCTTCCCTCGTCGACCTCACGGTTGACTCCTCCACGCTGGATTTCGAATACGCCGAACGCGGAGGAATTATTCAGATTCCCAGGCTCGTCGAGAGCCCGGAGATGGACAAACTTGCTGGCGTCGTGGTACCACCTAGCAAGGACTCAATGAAAGACATTGAACTCAGCCCTTTTGCTTTCCATGAGACGGGTCAGGAACTTACTCTCGAGGCACTTCACCCAGACGATCTGACCAGCTTGGCTTTCCGGATGTCACGTCCCACCACAGTCTCAAAAGCACATGCTGAAAAGTCACTGCCAGACGATTTTGCCAAGATTATTCCCCACTCATTCGGTGCCAACTCGGCCGCGGCACTGGGTGGTCACTTGAGCAATGCTGAGGACGACTCGTCTTCAGGCTCTTCTCATCGCGCTCTCGAGATAGCTGGAACCGTCGCCAGGGTCGGTCGCGCCGTCACAAATGTGTCTCCTGGCCAAAGAGTCTGCGGTCTTATTCTTGCAGGCACGTATGCAAATGTGGTTCGCATCCCCGCCGGGAATGTCACACCCATTCCCGATGGCTTTGGCCTCAAGGTCGCGACAAGCCTGCCCATCGACTACGTCACCGCGTATAGCGCACTTCACGACTTTGCCCGTATCCGCAAGGGAGAGACGGTCCTCATCCACAACGCAGCGGGGCGTGTAGGACAAGCGGCCGTATCCCTTGCCAAGCTTGCCGGAGCCGAGATCATCGCCACAGTCTTGAACCCAGATGAGCAAGCCTTCCTCTCCAAAGAGTTGGATATTCCCTCCACTCACATTTTTGCCAGTGACAACTCAGATGGCGCGCTTGGCAGAGGTGTCATGGAACTTAGCAAGGAGCGAGGCGTCGATGTTGTTCTCAGCACGGCATCTGGTGAACTCCTCCGCGAGAGCTGGAACTTGCTCGCCCCGTACGGAAGATTCTGCCAGATGATGGGAGCCGCGGACCGAGATGTGAAAGCCAACCGCGCTCTTGAGATGGCGCCGTTTGGCCGAATGACCTCGTTTGCTACCGTCGATGCCGTTTACCTTGCCCAGCACCGACCAAGAGATTACGCCGATGCATTGGGCCGAGTTGTTGAGCTGCTCGCTGGCAACAAGAACCGGTTGGAACGAGCGACCAAACAAATCACGACGTTTGGAATCTCCGACATGGACAAAGCACTGCAACACCCTGCAAAGAGTGGGCCCGTCATCATCGCCTCGGAAGAACAACTTGTCAAGGTCATTCCCCCCGAGCCTTCCGCCCAACTCCCACAAAACCGGAGCTACCTTGTCGTCGGCGGCATGGGCGGGATAGGCCAGTCCATAAGCCGACACCTCGTACACATGCTCGGAGCTCGCAACCTCATCCTGATGTCTCGGAGCGCAGAGAAACAAATTCCCAGCTCGCAAGACTTCCTCAGCGACCTCGAATCCGCCGGCTGCAAAGTCTGCGTCCGAAGCTGTGATGTCACCGACGAAGCCCAGCTCTCTCGAGCAGTCGAAGAATGCGAGCTCGAGACCGGCGCACCAGTCGGCGGTGTAATCCAAGCAGCCATGGTTCTCCGCGACACGATTTTCGACCAAATGACACTGCAAGATTATACCGCTGCCGTCCGGCCCAAAGTCGTGGGAACATGGAATCTCCACCGATTATTCGGCGCCAACCGTCCGGACCTATCATTCTTCATCATCCTCTCATCCTTTGTCGGCGTGGGCGGAAACGGTGGTCAAGCCAACTACGCAGCGGGCGGTGCATTTGAGGACGCACTTGCACGTCATCGCGCCTCAGTCGGCCTGCCCGGGGTGGCAATCGACCTCGGGGCAGTCAAAGAAATCGGCTATCTCGTCCAACATAGCCACGTTGCTGATCGGCTCGCCAAGCTCGGGTACAAGGCCCTCAGCGAGCGGGAGGTTCTTGGGCTCGTGGAAGCAGCCATCAAGCGACCTGTCCACAAGGACGACATTGAAACATGCCAAATTGTCACGGGCATCCTAGGCGGAAGCGAATGGGGTAACGCACCATGGGCAGCAGACCCTCGATTTGCAGGCCTGAAACCCATCAAGTCCTCCTCCTCCTCATCCGAGACTAATACCTCGACCAAAACAATCGACCTCAAATCCCAACTTTCATCCGCAACAAGTTCAGAAGAAGGGACAGAGATGATTGTCGCCGGGGTGGCAAGAAAAATCTCGGACATGTTTTCAACTGCCGAAGAGGACATTGATTCGTCTGCACCTTTGTCGCGGTATGGCGTTGACTCGCTCGTTGCTGTGGAGATTCGCAACTGGTTGAACACATCTGCTGCTGCGGACCTGTCCATCTTTGATGTCATGCAGAGTCCCTCGCTTTTGGCGCTTGCTGGCAAGGTGGCGGAGAAGAGTGAGATTCTCAAGGGGTTGGGCAAGTGAAGCGAGGAATGATTGTGCTTGATTCATCTTGCTGTTGGCCGTTTTCTTGCTTGACGTTTTCAAGTTGTCTATGTTCTCTGTTTTTGTGTTTCTTGGAAGTGCGTTGTGCTGAAGATGTAACGAATGACTGTTTTCCTTTCGTGTATCTGCTGTTATGTGTTGCGAATGTCTGCGTTCTGTTTACTTTTTTGTTTCACACATCTAATGATCACCCATCTTTTCTTTCCGACCCTTTCAGTTTATAAGTAAAAATAGCTTGAATACAATCTCTTGATTTTAATCTTGGAGTACGTGTAGTTGATAAGAGGATGTATTTCCCCCAGACTTGATATCGCCTCAACATAGTCAATTTCATCGCTTTCGAAAACCTATTTCTATCTGCAATTGTTCTTCTGTGCCCACCGGCTTCCCATGGGAAAGAAAATCTCAAGGTGGTTCCGACAATATTCCATGTGAAGTTCTGTTCCTATCGAGACCAACAAGGTGGAATTGTTATAAAAGGTGCCGCATCACACCTGCTCAACAAGAAAAGTGGGTCCGCTGGCTCAATGGCAGAGCGTCTGACTACGAATCAGGAGGTTCCAGGTTCGACCCCTGGGTGGATCGATATTTTTAGGCGGTATTATCGAACCGTTTATCATATGACTTTTTGTCAGTCTCAATCATGAGACAGACAGACCCAACTGTTCCAAGTATTGTTTTCTGAAAACCTTCACTAAGGGTATTGGAGATAACCTACATTAAAGCCATTACAGAGAAGATCCGATAAGAAATAGCCAACCATAAAATTAAAAAACCCCCCAACAACTTGTTTTTCCGAGATACATCAACAAATTCAACGCCAAATTGACGAGTTGAAAGTCTAATGTTGACTGTCTTAAAAAGAATGGGTCCCATGTTGAACCCTAACCCTGCCCAAGCCCCTCGCGGCCTCACCACACGACTGTAAGCAAGTCTTTGGTTAAGTTCTGTTCTGTTACCTCCATAGCAAAATATTAACAGAGAAAGCAATCAAAAGAATTGACCCAAGTCACACTGAAGTGACCGAGAGGTATCTTGCATTGGTCCTGTGTAAATGCTCAGGTGACTTGACAAGTTGGCATGGCTCCTTCGGAACCTCGGTCTGATCTATCCTGGCTGACCTCCTTTCAGTTGCCAACGCATTCGTCTTTTCATTGCTGATCAGTGTTTCTCGGTCAATTCTAATGCAGCCATTCGACGAGTACGTTGGTGGACCCGACGAGTGCTTGGGGTTGGTGGGTTTGGACTTCTTGTCCTCACCTGCCTACCAATTACGCTGCACCGCCCTTGCCTCACGGGTCGTTACCTTTTTCGGTCATCAGCAGAGGATACGCTGACCGGACGGAAATCCTTCCGTGTCTCGTTCTAGAACAATGTCAAGGTCGGTACGTACTTGCCCAAACCGGCGGACCCTTCAATGAGTCCGTCCCAAGGCTTGGTGGGGCAAAACCGACGGCAACTTTCGGTGTTGGAATCAGCTCAGCCCATTGTGATCTCGCCGGGCGCTTTGACTGCATACCTTGCCTATGTGGGTACTCAGCGTCTCATTGCCTTGCGCTTTCTGTCGTTGTATGTTCCAACGTCTTGTTGACGCGATCTACGGGAATTGAAGCTAAGCCCGTAGGATATGATAAGAAGGGAGGAAGGGGTAATACCCATTTGGGCACTGCATGTTCCAAACAATGTACTGCCCACATTTCGCTTGTTTGGTTTGGATGAATTCAAGGGTCTATCGGTCTCTATGACATTGAGTGATCACATTTAGCCAACAGCTCTCTTGTTGTACTCGTCCTCGTCTTCTTGTATTGTAGTTGGAAAGATACGAGAAACGCACAATGGCTGGTCCTCTAGCCTCAACCTTTGCCATGTCACGGCAGCTCGTTGAATCCATCCCTTCTGCCTTGCCCAATGGCAGCTCCATCTACGTCAAGTCCATCATGGAGCAGTGGGTTCAGGCTTCATACACGTGGATTGCCGTCGTAGCATCCATCCTCCTGGGATCGGTTTTTACGGCGTGGAGCGCCATCCCCAAGAGACAAGCCTACGCCGATGCCCCCATCGCCTGCGTCGACGATCCCAAACGTCCGTCAAAGGGCGTGCTGCAAAAGGCTCGCGAGAGCTTCCGGACCGATGCCATCGGAATGCTCCAAGAGGGCTACCGACAGTACAAGGGTCAGCCCTGGTATGTACCTAGTCCTCTCGGCGAGCGCTTGATGATTCCGAGTAAATATGTCGAGGAGCTCAAAAACGCGCCGGTGGATGAGGTCGACTTTGTGGCCACTTTCTTTGAGATGTTTGAGGGGCGGTACACCACCATGGGCAGTCGCTCCACGCTACATCCCAGGGTGGCCAAGCACGAGTTGAACCAGAATATGGGTAAGAAGTATAGCACAAAGCTTATCACCAGGGCATTGACTGACATCTAATGTTCAGCCATGATTCTTGACCCCGTCATGGAAGAGATCAAGGATGCTTTTGACGTGCATTTGCCCGCGACAGATGGTGAGTCCGCCCCACAAAGAATTGGATGATTAGGTTCTAATAAAGAAGCAGACTGGACGCCAGTGCATGTTCATGACGCAGTTGTCAACATTGTCGCTCGTGTTTCGTCCCGCATGTTTGGCGGGACCGACCTCTCGACCAACAAGGAGTGGGTAGACGCCACCATCAACTTTGCTCTCGACGGCTTCATTGGAGCCCAGGCCATCAAGAAGTACCCGCACTTCGTTCGGCCGTTGGCAGCCAAGTTCATTCCTGCCCTCACCAAGATCAAGGAGCACCACGCCACTGCTCAGCGGGTTATTGTGCCGATTCTGCGGGAGAGGGAGAAAGCCGCCAAATCCGGATGGTCCAATTCTGACACGGGAAAGCCTCCGGCCGACTTTCTGCAGTGGATGGTTGACGCGGCCGTCGGCGAGGAGACGGAAAAGAGCTTCATCGCCCAAATTCAACTCAAGCTGAGCTTTGCTGCCATTCATACAAGTGCTGCGGCCCCCGCTCAGCTGCTCTACGACTTGTGCTGCCTGCCTCAGTATATCCAAGAGCTGAGGTCTGAGATATCGGATGCCAGGAATTCGTCCAGCACAGGGGACCTCGACAAGCGCGCATTGCTGAAACTAGAGAAACTGGACAGTCTGATGAAGGAGACGCAACGGTTCAACCCCTTGCTTTTGAGTGAGCTTAGTTTTCATTTTCCCCGAGGATGGGTTGGAAGAGGCACAAGTCTAACTTGGAAATACAGTCACATTTGAGCGCATCATAACAAAGAACTACACGCTATCTGACGGATTCCGCATCCCGGCCAACACACAGATCGGGGTACCGACGCAGGCCATCTCAATGGATCCAGAGATTTACCCCAATCCTGAAAAGTTTGACCCTCTCAGGTTCTACAAGATCAAGCAAGCAATGGAAGCTGAGGGTAAGCTCAAGAACAACGCCGCAGCAGCGGGAAAGCTCGCATTTGCAAGCTCCAATCATGAGTCAATGGCCTTCGGATACGGCCGTCATGCTTGCCCCGGCCGGTGGTTTGCTGGCAACGAAATCAAGATGATCATGGTTTATTTGCTCGAGAATTACGATTTCCGCCTGCCGGGTGCCAAGACCGGGCTGGAGAACCGTCCGCCAAGCTTGTGCTATGAGACGCAGTATCTACCCAATCCGGAGGCTGTGATTGAGTTTCGGAGGCGCAAGGGTAATTAAATGGACAATCGTGGATTGCGGGTGGATGTTGCAAAAGATGTTTTGGAAGCATCATGGTTGGCGACGTTTAGGTCACCTGTTGTATTCTCAGGTATAGCAGAGACGTCGCCGAATCCGCGTCATCTAGTTCACCCCTCCATGATAGTATTGAGAGCACAAACGTCTAGACCTGTACCTTCTCATTTCGGGAAGGAAACACACTAGGAACCCGCCCAACCTAGTCCGTATAATAATTTCTGTCGGATTCGTTCCTCAAAGGGTTACACCTTGATGTAGTATTGAGCCTTACTCCGTGGGGTAGACTGGCTATCGTAGCAGCATATCAAGGTCACTTCGCTCCTTGCTCCTACACGTGTACATGGGTAGCATGCATGCACTGAGCATATAACCACAGCATCCCCTACCAAGTCGTGTCTCCGTTTTGTGCCCATCAGCCAAAATCCACCAAAACTAATCACCAACTTCCACCAACAATTACCATGGGCTCCTTCCCACCACCAGGGTCTTTGGCCATCACGGATGATGATATCCCAAGCCTAGAAGGAGAGGTCGCTATTATCACAGGCAAGTCAAAAACAGCACACCTATCCGGTACAATTCATGGCCTTCTGACAGTCTCATGCGCATGAATAGGCGGCGGCTCTGGAATCGGACTGGCAGCAGTCAGACTCCTGGCAACAAAAGGGGCTCAAGTCTTCGTCCTTGATCTCAACGAGCCCGACGCACACACCATCCCTTTGGCACCAGCCGGTGAAAACCCTCTGCCAGACAAAGCCACATTCATACGGTGCGACGTCTCTTCTTGGCAAGACCTGCGCAGTGCTTTTGCAACCGCGGCTTCTCAGGTGGGCCGTATTGACATCGCAATCGCCAATGCCGGCGTCTCGGAGGAATACGACTACTTTGCTGACCAGCTCGACGACGCAAATGGTGACCTGCTTGAGCCCGGGCATGCCGTTATTGATGTCAACTTCCGCGGAGTCGTCAACTTCGTCAAGCTTGCGGTTCATCATATGCGCAAACAGGAAAGTCCTGCGATTGCTGGTCGACCCCGTGGTCGTATCGTCATCACCGCCAGTGCGACTGCCTATGCGCCCGAGCAAAATCTTCCCGTTTACAGTGCTTCTAAGCTTGCGGCAAGTATTCTATTCCTTTTTCTTGTACTTTTTAAAAGGGGACTCGCCAGACTGACACGTAATCCTTGATACAGACAATTGGCCTAGTCCGGGGGCTGCGTTCGACCCTCATCACTCAAGATATCACCATCAACGCAGTGGCCCCAGCAGCTACCATCACAAAGCTGCTGCCCCAGAATCTCGCCACCCCGCTCATGGCTGCTGGTCTGCCCGTCAGCTCGGCTGAATCCGTGGGCCGAGCGCTGGTCTTTTCCGCTACGGCCGAGCAGAAGAGGCGGGTGGAGGACTACGGCAAAGACACATCGGGCAGCGGTCTTGGAAACAATGGCCCTTGGAACGGTCGGACCATCTTGACGCTGGGAGATCAGTACACGGAGCTGGAGGAAGAGTACGCTCGGCTGAGGCCCGCTTGGTTCGGGGAAGAGAACAGTACGCTGACAAGGAAGCAACAGGCTGCTACTGACTTTAGACAGCTTGGTTGAGCGAGCTTTTTTCGAGGATGAGCTTGTCAGTGAGAATGAGTGATGAAATACTTGGTTGGGAAGTCGTCGTTGATATAGGACTATTGTTACAAAATGCAACGCAAAGCGTACCAAAACTGAACTATACATGCTTGAAAAGGTTGCATTCTCAACCTAAAATTCCCCTTATAGGCCACCATTTTGTGAACAAGTCGAGCTATCACGCTGGCTGGACTTGCCTTACAGCAAAACTGGCCTATTGTGACTTTAATTAAGTTGAGTTAATGTAATTTCGAGTATTTGATTGCAAAAGATAAAATAACATTTTCACAGTGAATTCCCAGGCTTCCTGTGAATGGATGCAGTCGGGGCTTGGCCGATGTTTGAAGATCCTCTTAATTGAATCCAAATTATATTCTCACTGATTCTTCCAACATCATGACACTATGATGTTTTGAAATCATCCCTGATGTCCGATCCTTTTAAAGAGGAAGTAATCACGTTGGCTATAGGACATTATCTTGTATGTCAAGTACCCGGGCAGTAGCCTTAACATGTACGCATTACCTATGCTAGGCCGGATGCGAAAAGCAGCTGAAAGACCCGGATAACTCAGAACTGCGGCTGGGGCATCGGTAGGACGGTTAAAAAAAGAATCGAAGGGATCAGGAAAGCTTCTATTGCCTTCGATTTAGATTACCGGAACTTTGGCAATATTTGACATTGTTCTGGGATCAGCATTCAATGTTTTCCTTCTCGAGGATTATTGGACCCGGTTCGCTCCCGCCCCCATCTTGTAGTAGGCAATGATCCAATAAAACTCGATCCTGCCCCACCACCCATCCGGGCGGTTTCCCTATCCGTCATGGCCGAGGCTAGTGAACCACCCAACCGGGAATGAGTCTGTTCAGACGGTGCAACATCAGCCTTACGGAAACTGATGGACAAGGGACCCCTTCAGCTTTCCCAGCGGCGCAACCCTGCCATATGACCCGGCAAGGTGGACTGAGGTGTCGTAATATATTCAGCCAAAGTCGTCTGACCACAAGCATGTGCCAAATGCAGGTACGCCACTTGGCATGCTAGCCAGTTAGGTCATTGGTGACTGGTCATTATGCCAGTCCCCCCAGGAACGTACCCGCATCGTGCTATGTGCCTGTCTACTGGTACATCATCTTCAATATTGACTAACTCCCTCAGGAAAGAAACTAGAGCAGACTCAGCCATGGGAGCGGCACGGGCTCATGCTCGAGACTGCGCTGCAAAAAGAGTGCAAATGGCGTCCTACAAATACTAGTACCATTGATCCGGCATGAATTTCGAACTGTCGATTGACCTTCATTAACCCGTTGCATCTGCCAAGAGATCTTTCATCTATTTCCCTCCCCAGGGCGACACGATCGTCGCCAGCTGCATTGTCAGACTCTCATTGCACGTGGTCACGTCACATCTCCCCACTGCCCCTTGCAGGACCCTTTCAAGATGCATTTGGTTACCTCTTATCTCGCCTCTTTATTGTTCGTCAGCGGCCATTTGGGCCAGACTGCACTGAGCCACAGTATTCCGAGGAGAGAGCCAAACGCTTGCCAAAGGTTGGCGCAAGTCTATGGAAACAAGACCTCGTTACTAGGAAGTTCCCAGCTGGCATTAGTCAGCCAAGGTAAGTCGCCATCTTGCACTTACTCTTTCTCTTTCAGTAGCAACATCATCATGATTCTGACATGTCCAATCAACTTGTAGAAAACTGGTCTGAAGCCGCACAGCTCACACCCAACTGCACGTTCGAGCCTACCACGGCAGATGACGTCTCGGGCGCACTGCGCATTCTGGTCTCGACCAAGACCAAATTTGCCGTCCGCAGCGGCGGGCATATGCCAAATCCTGGCTCCTCCAACATTAACGGGGGCGTACTCATCTCTCTGACCAACCTCAAGACCCTGAAGCTCAACAGTGATCACTCCATCGTTTCCGTGGGAGCCGGCTATCGATGGGGAGACGTCTACCAGTGGCTCTCGGGCTATGGTCTTGTCGCAGCGGGTGGCCGATATGAGCCGGTGGGAGTGCCCGGGTTTCTTCTCGGCGGCGGCATCACCTTCTTCGGGTCCAGACATGGCTGGGGCGCCAACAACATTGCCAACATGGAGGTCGTCCTCGCCAACGGCACCATCGTGAATGCCAATGCAACCCGTCACAGTGATCTCTTTTGGGCCCTCAAGGGCGGATCAAGCAACTACGGCATCGTGACTCGGCTGGATCTGAAAACATTGGCCGACAGCCCCATGTACGGCGGCACTACTGCATTCCAGCCAGATCGTATCAGCGATTTTGTGGACGCCATCGCCAGCTACTCGACCGTTGGCGGCGGCTCTGATGACCCCAACGCCTCGTATAACCCGTCGATGCAAGTTATACCCGCCACGGGCCAAGTCAGGCTCTTTTCCTTCTGCGGCTACCGGGGCAATGACCCTAGCCCGGCTGCCTTTGCAAAATTTAGCCAGATCCCGGTCCGTTTCACCAACAATAGCGTGCGCTCTAACCTTTGGGGTCTGGTTGGGGACACGATGGCCGAGGATTATCATGCTCGCACACACAGACAGCTCTTTTGGGGAACTGCGCTCAAGGCCACACCCGCCTCGGTCTACCTTATTAACCAGACCTTTTTTGAGACGTTTAACGCAATGGCGCCGCGACTGCAAAATGCCACTGGGCTCAGTTTGACGACTACTCCTCAACTGATATCGCGGGCTTGGATCAACGCCGCCAAGGCCTCGGGCGGCGATCCCATGGACATTGACGCTGACGGTGGAATCATCGGTGAGTTAGCTTACTTGCCCTCTTTGTTCGTATTGTCGCTCATGCTAATGACGATTCAACTAGCACACCTAATCACCTCCCGCTGGGAAGACGCGGCCGACGATGCCGTAGTGTACGAGTTCAACAGGCGCTGCACCGAGGCTCTCGACCGCAAGGCCAAGGCCAAGGGCCTTTACTATCCCTTCATCTACCTCAACAATGCCGGACCGGGCCAAGACCCTCTCAAGCTTTACGGTCAAGGGAAGTCACTTCCAAAGATGCAGGCAGTTCGGGACTTGTATGGTATGTACAGGATGACCTTCCTGACAGAATGATGCAAGCTGACCGATGGCTGACAAAATGACAAACAGATCCTACTGGTGTCTTTCAAGAGTTGATGCCTGGCGGTTTCAAAGTCGGATATGGTCGAGAAGGAAAGGGCAAGGGGAAGGGTAAGCGTCATTGAGATGAGTGTCGTATTGCTTTGGAATAATTAGCACATTGCCTTTGCTCTGAATAGCAAAAAGACATGAACTGCCTTTGTTCTTTTGTTGTACACCATTCTCAAACATGGAGCTTTTTGCGCGTAGTTAGCCTTTCACCTCATGATAGAGTAGATGTTGCGTTGTGACGTGGCTGGAAAAGAAAAGTTAAAACAACAGTGGCGCCAGATACCAACGCCAGGATAAAGTACAATACAAAAGACTAGTTAAAAAAGCGCAAAAGATGAGTCCCCTCGACCGGAATCGAGCCGGTGACCTTTCGGTTTATGATTGAGACAATTACAGCCGAACGTGATAGCCAACTACACCACAAGGGGTTTTAGACTCGATGAATAATTGTTGGCGACGCGTTTTGTATTCCTGCCCCGCCAAGCTGCGTCATTCAGTGCCAGTCAAAATAAACAAATAATTATCACGAGCCACGTGGGTTGCATGTAGACGCTTAGACTGATACAGAGACGAGTCCAAATCATTCCTTTCAATTTCTTGTCCTATTCAACGTCAAAGCCCATAGTCTGTCGTACAACCACTAGGCCGGAAGCTTGGCCTTCTTAGTCCCTTTCAGATGCTCACTAATCTTTCCGGTAAACAGAAACTCGGGGTACTTGGTCCCTGGATCCACGCCAAGTTGGTAACCAGCGTGCCGTCTCCAACCGCCACCGTCAACAACCAGACTTGTCCCGTTGACATGGTGCGCGGCATCGCTCAGCATAAAGACCGTCGCATCAGCAATATCCCGTCCGGTCGCCCATCTACCACTGGGGATACACTCGGTCCTCTCCTTCTTGCTGGCCACCGCGCTGCCCAGACGTTCCATCCCTTCGGAGCCCTCCACGCCGCCAGGGGCGATTGAGTTTGCGTTGACACCGAATGGGCCATACTCAAGTGCCACACTTGCCATGATTGAGTCCACTGCTGCTTTGGCTGCACTTGCGGCTGCCATGAGCGGATAGCCTGTGTAGTGGAAGGTAGCTGAGACTGAGATCAGACGACCACCCGAAGTGCCGTCTCCCGGGGCTAGGTTCGGGTTCTTGGCTGCTGACTCGACCAAGTATTGTATGGTGGCTTTGACCGTGTTGTATGTGCCGAGGGCGTCAATATCCATGACTGCCTTGAACCCGTTTGCGCTTAGGTTGGAGATGGGCGCTATGAAGTTGCCGGCCGCTCCGCATCTGTTGTTTGTCAATCTGAGTCCCGAATCTTGGAGTTCAAATCGTGGGTTGTATACATACATCACATAGTCGATGCCGCCCAGTTCTTCTGCGCATCGGTCGGCTGCTGCTTTTAGAACATCGAACTAGAACACCAACATCTAAGTTTCAATGACTCGTCTTCGCCCGTAGTTGTGAAACCCGTAAATGATACTTACGTTCCGGACATCGACGCCACCGATGCCAATGACTTTTGAGCCTGGCCTGACTTTCGCAATCTCCTTGGCAGCATTCTCTGTCTTCTCGATGCTCCGTCCGATGATGCAAGCGTTTGCTCCCAGGTGAACAATTGCTCGAGTTTGTGCACTTCCAATTGAGCCGGCACCACCTGTTATGAACAGGACCTTGTTGGCTACCATGCAACCTTTGTCAGCGGCGCATGTCTTCGATTCGATTTGAACATGGTGCGAGGGCTTACCAAAGATGCCATCTGCAAAGATGCTGCTGAGATACTCGGATCGAGGGACCGCCATCGTATCGTCCGCTGATGAGATTGAGGAGGTGAATTGAGGCAGGGGGGCAGCAAATAAGTCCTACTCCTAGCTCCGGATAAGCATACCCGGGGAATTGAAAGCTGATATAACTCAAAGACGCTTTCTCGTGGCAAAAGTGGAATACTGAACTGCGAGCTGGACACGGCGTCGGGATAATGCGGCGCCGAGCAGGGAAGAAAGCACCGTGAGAAAATGGACGTCTTGTTGCCCGTGGACCGGCATTGCAAATCTGTGTGATCAAATTCACGATGAGCAAAATTTCACCGTTGTGATAAACCAACAGGGATGTTTTGTTCCAAAAATGGTCTTGATTGATTGCTCAATTGGTGGACGCAATCAGCCTTCCAGCGCAAAGAGACTCGCGCTAACCGAATGTGGTAACCGGCCGGAAGGAACGTCGGAGCCTGAGAGGGGATGGCGGTGCAGAAAACCACAAATGTCAACCTAAAATGCAGTTCTTTGTATGTTGCACTTCCTTTTTTGGCCATCTATTTTATCGATATTTTATTTCTTTATGCCATGCTTTTGGTCTGCCAGAAAAAGGAACAACCCGGCAGGTCCCGGGGTTCACTTGCAGGTTTCAACCACACCACTGACCACGCTTGCCAGCCGCAGTTGGACTGTGTTTGTTCACCACCATATCATGGCTATCAAAGATTAAAGACAACCATATTGGTGTACGTAATCATACCATACAGCATAAAACACTATTCTCAAGACCACTTCAGCAAGCAGTAATCGTTACAAGTTCATCTTTGATATACGTGTTCAATATGTTACAAACAACAACATTACCCTTGGTGGAGGCATTCCCGTTTCTCCTAGAAACGAGGTACCAAGCCGTTCTCGTTCTCCTCCTCGTCCCGATCCTCACATACATCGTCACCTCAATCCGCTCAGCAATCGCGGTATACGGAACCTGCGAGCGCAAACCACCAATCCTTCCCTACTGGATACCATGGCTAGGCAACCTAATCGCAGCCGGCAATCCAGCCAAGCTCGCAGAAGACATCACCAAACGCTTCGGCTTCTCTACCCCAGTACGCGTCCGAGTCGGTCCGGTAAAAGGCTACCTCGTCTCAGACGCCTCCCACTTTGACGTCCTTCTCCGGGGAGCTCGCAACCTGAATTCCTCCCCCGGTGTGATCCTCATGCTCCGGAACATCTTTGCCGTGCCCCAAGAAGCATGCGATTTCTACTCGGAAGACAACTCGGGTATTGCATCGACTCCTCTGCCAGGGACGACTATCCCACCTCACAACCGCATGGCTCACCTCCGCCATAGCGCAGCAACAAAGTACCTCTACGGTCCGCACCTGCGAAACATGACGGACCGGTTTGTAAAGAACTACACCAAGCAAATTTCCGAATTCACTGAGGTCGGGTCCGAATGGGTGACCTACCCGGACCTGGTAGTCTGGCTGCAGCGATTCATGTTCCAAGCAGCGACGTCTTCATTGATGGGGGAGCATGTATTCCGTATCAACCCCGACTTTAGCGACGACTTTTGGGAATTTGTCTCGCACTTGCCTACGCTTGTCAAAGCATTCCCGAGATGGATGAATCCCAAGGCCTGGGAGGCGAGGGGACGCTGTCTGAGGACGATTGAGAAGTGGCATAAGCACGCTTGGGAGAATGTGGATCATAGCACGGATGATGATGATTCTGTCGAGTATGAGGAGTTCTTTGGGGCTAGGATTATGCGGGTTAGGTATAACTATGCTAGAAAGATGGAGCGGATGTCTGATGAGGCGAGGGCGGCGGAGGATTTGGCCATGGTTTTTGCGTGAGTCTTGTTTCTGATTTAGCTATTCCCCGCATGTACGTGTGGGCAAACATTGCTAACTGATATCCACAGAGCCAATGCAAATGCCGTCCCGGCCGCGACGTGGTTCATCCTCGAGTTTCTGCGAGATCCGGAGCTTCTTACCCGAGTCCGCGCCGAGATTGACTTGGCGCGCCTCCCGGCCGAGAAAGAAGGAGAGCTCCCCAGGTTTGATGTTACCAAGCTTTGCGAGGGCGTGCTTCTGCAGTCGGTCTGGGCCGAGACACTGCGTCTCAGAGTAACCCTCGCCTTGATTCGGGCGCCTGAGAAGCAGGATTTCAAGCTGGGCGACTGGCTCTTCCCCAAGAACGATCTTATCTTTTTGTCCAGTCGGACGGCGGCGTACAACAAGGATGTCTGGAATCAGGGGTACAAGGATCAGGAGCACCCCGTTGATGAATTCTGGGCTGACAGGTTCATCGTTTACCCTGATGACCCTGCAAGTGGGCCGCTCAAGAGTCCCAAGCTCTCGTCTAGAGAGGTTACCGAGGAGAAGAAGAAGGCTCGGTTCTCGACCGAAGGTCTAGCTGGAGCGTGGGTCCCTTTTGGTGGCGGCGTGAGGATGTGTCCTGGGAGATTCTTTGTCAAGAACGAGATGATGGCCGCCATGGCCCTGCTTTGCTCGTGCTATGACATTGAGCTGCAGACAACCGAGGGCTGGCAGCCTGAAGCGGATATGAGGTTCTTTGCCACGGGCACTCTCCCACCGAAGGGTGAGATTCCTTTTAGAATAAGGCGAATAGTCTAAGGGGTGATTATGAGACTGATGGCAGGTATTGAAGCTGCTGTGATTATCCAAAATACTTGGAATAGTATTCAGATATGCATATGGCCATGATTACACAGTATAGTTCAACTAGATGCAAATAATTACTAGACTGTCTATGAAAGTATTTTTGATTGTATTCTTAGTTCTCGTATGTGCAGCCGAGCTATCTAATCAGGGGAAATGGACAAACCCCATATGCAAGGAAAGGTTGCCTTGGGCTTGATTGGTGGACTTTACATATCAACCTTGCAGCACTTGACTCTATAAGAGTTGATCGAACTGTGTTCTTGATTTCTAGGCAATACTAGGGTTCAACATTATCTAATGCTCCTCGAGTCCCAGAGTCTTCAAAGTGAGCGCCCAAGTCTTATCCTCCTTCTCGGCATCATATATGTACTCCTTGTAGCCCATGACCCCGGGGATCAAAGGCTGGGTCCTCGACTCACGGCAGTCCTCGAGATACTTGCCTCCTTTGCCCTCCCATTCTGTACCGACGGCTGCCAAGACGGTAGTGGCGGCTCCTTGCTCGGGGCTCTTCATCCAGCGGTAAGTCCGCGATTCGGGGTTCACCATGTCCTTGTGCACGGCATCAGGCATATGTTGCTGCAGCGTGGTCGCAATGCCACCTGGCATGAGGCTCAATGCGTGCAAGCCTTTGGGGCCATAGACACGGTCGACATAGTTGGAGAGATAGATTTGAGCCGTCTTGCTCTGGCCGTAGGCTTTGAAGGGCTCATAGGCCCCTTCCTTTTGGAGCTGAAAGTCGTCAAAGATGATCTCGGACGAATGGTGGCCCGAGCTGGCGACATTGACCAGCCGGGAGTTGAACGCGGGTGTTGAGCCCTTGAGGAGGGCATCCTTGAGCAAGTAGAAGAGCAAGAAGTGGCCCAGATAGTTGGTGGCGAGCTGGTGCTCGAAGCCGTCCTTGGTCTCAACCCTGGTAGGCGTGGCCATGACGGCGGCGTTGGCGATGAGGATGTTGAGGGTGGGAGATTTCTTGAGGAACTCGGCAGCGCAAGCACGCACCGAGGCCAGGTCGGCTGTGTCGAGGTGGATGAGCTCGACCCGGCCGGGTTCCAGGAAGGATCCGCAGGTGGATCGACCCTTGTCCAGGTCACGGACTGCCAAGAAGAGACGGGCGCCGGTAGAGGCAAGGGCACGGGCTGTCTCGATACCGATGCCTGAGGAGCAACCGGTGATGAGGATGACCTTGCCCTTCAGACCGTCCCCTTCAAGGCCGTTGTCCCGGATGATCTGCATGGCGGTGGGCCGGGCATCGCCGGGTCCCCCCATTTGTTTGTGGGCCTCGGCGTATCTGGACATGATGATTGCGGTGGTGGTGTGGGTGTGCAGATAAGTCGGGTAAGCGGGATATGGTTTGGTGACAAGGTAAGTCAAGATAGATGGCTTGGCAAAGACGAAGAGATTTGGGCGACAATATTGAGAAAGAGCGATCGGACCACGGTACGCCTTTCTTACGTACCTAATCATCAGCTAGCTAACTTATAAAGGAGGGTGTGAAAGAGCTGATGTAGAAGGATTTTGATGTCCCGATGCATTTCTAATCATATGGCACAGCAAGGCAGCTGATGAAAGATGTACCCTTGTCCCGTACCCCGCTTGGCGGCCATGCAAGGCGCTGAAAGCGGAAACGTCCCGAAGCCACCTCGGTTGCCGGGTTGATTCCGCATTTGGATAGGGGGAAAACAAAAGGGGAAAGTGGGGCAGTGGAGCCTATCCGTCCAGCCTTTCGAAATGGTCAGCAGCAGGATCCCATGTTTTGCGAATCTCGAAGCTGTTACTAAATCTTTTTGAGGCATGCATATGGAGAATGGGTCTATGGTCTGACTCTCTATCTAACACGTACAGTTTATGCATACGTGCATCGTGTGTACTGTACCTGTATTTCGGTAATTAATACCACCGAATCCGACCGAGCACTCAGGGTGAATCTGCTTCGTGCAGTCTTACAAGTACACCCTTGAATGGATTGTCCACCAGAGACAAGTTGTGTGTTGGCTCAGTGTCCGTGTCCAAGTTTTCAATCTTGTCGAACCTTTGTAAAAGTCGAACGATCGTGTACCCGGCCACAGTCAGGGCAAATTGTTCTGCGGGTTTTGATGTTAGTAAGATGATTGTGAGATGGAGCCGGAAGGGGTCAAATTTGAAAGAAATAGGCGATGATAACTCACGTCCAAGGCAGATTCTCGGCCCTCCGTTGAACGGCAGATAGTCCCACCCAAACTTGCGTCCCTCCCATCTTTCTGGCCTGAACATGTCTGCGTCCTCACCCCAGTACTCCTTGGTCCGCTGCAGGACAAAAACGGAATAGTCAACAATCTGACCCTTGGCCACGAATATGGGACTCTTTCCGTCTGGACCGCCCCCGGTGGGCAGCGTGGTGTCCCGAAGTGCCTGGCGCATGTTGACCGGCACGACTGGGAAGAGCCGGAGAGTCTCGTTCAGCACCGCCTGCAGGTAGCTGCAGTCCTTCAAGCCTGTCAGGGTGATTGTGTCCCCTGCGACCGCTGTCTGGTACGTACCAAAGCTCGTAAGAATGGATTTGCGTAATTTTTCAAAGACGCGCGGGTGCCTGACTAGCAACCAGAACGTCCAGCTGAGAAATGATGCCGTGGTGTCTCTACCGGCAAAGAGGAGGCTGCACAGCTGGTCTCGAAGTTCGATGGGATCTTGTGTCTCACAGGCCAGCTCCTCCAAGAACACATAGGGCTTGTTGCTCTGGTTCGACTCGGCGTCCTTCTGTCCAGCCGTGGCGCGTTGCTTCCGGTGGTCTAGTGCACGTCGCACGAAGTAGTTGACAAACTCGTGGACGATGCGCACAACCCGCCGACGACCAGGTCCATCGTCCATCCAGTACTTGTCCAGCAGACGCGACCTATCGGAAAGCCAGCCCTGGGCACCATCAAAGGCCTGGGCGAATGTGACCTCGTCGATGGCATTGTCACTTGCCACGACTTTCTGTGTCGCCTTGCCCAGATTTTCAGGAAGGTTGATCAGCTGAGAGTTGACCGACTCGCCAAACAAAAACTCTGTGGATCTATCCAGCGTGAGCCTGAAAAACAGAGTCAGGAGATTGGTCGGGCATGTCCAGCCCGAGTTGTCCGTCGCAAGCGCTCGCATCAGGTGCTGAGTGTGTCTCTCTTGCTGCTCGAGATCGGATATCTGATGCCTGGCAAACTGGGGCCGTATCAAGGCACGGGAATGCTCCCAGCTGGGCCCGTCAACTGCAAAGATTCCTCTTCCAAGCAGCGGGCGGAAGGTGTTGTTGCGGCGCTCTCCAAGCCCAAAGTCCTTGAATTTGGTGGCAAGCACTGCCTGGATATTCTTTGGGTCGTTTGTCGAGATGCCATGGTTGCCAAGAGTGTAGTGCTCAAAGGTCTTGACTGCAGGCCCCAGTGTCCCATAGCGTTTAATCATCATCTCGGGGAATGTCTTTTCCTTGTCGGCTTTGGCCGCATCGAGGAAGAAATCAAGGCCAAAGGGGTACTTGTTGGGGATGCGCGGCGCCCGCTGGCAGCCCTGTTTGGCTCTTTTGGCATCGTAGCTGAAGTATCTCCAGTATGAATCGATCAGGTTGAGGATGGCCCATGACCCAAAGGCCCAGAGGCAGACGGCGAGATATGTGTGCATGTTGTGATTGGTTCCCGGTTTCATTGGTGGATGAGATATCTTTTTACATTGAACAAAGCTTTACGGGGAGTTGATTGCTACATAATAAGTGACTTGGCGATGGATCCCAGATGTTCCGGTTCGTTACGCATCTGCTGTGCGTTGGTAAATGTTTAATTCGGTAATGTCCCACCAGCCCCCGATCCCCGATAGCGGCGCGGTACCACTTTGGGAAGATGCAGATAGCTGATGGTTGAACATGTACGGCCAAACTGCGTATCAGTGAGAGGAAAGAAATCGCGCCACTCAACCTGGAAATCATGATGAGCCAAAGCAGCAATTTGGCCAGAAGGATGTGGCTTGTTCAGCATGGACCGACAGCCAGTGATGCAAGGATATAGCATGATGGAATCTGTATATACCTATCCCTCATCGACATGCGTAGCATCGTCAATACGCCAATCTTGGTTTCATTTGATAGCACATGACAACTTGAAGTAATATAATTGAGCGCCCACCAAGTCAACAAGACAGCAGGGCCATCACAATCAGTTGATCGTCACCTCCATCATCATGGGCCACACCGTTTTTGATTTTCGTCTTGAGAACATGCACGTCTCTGGGTACATCCAGACACCTCGAGTGGCAGCCCTACTGGCGGTGAGTTCAACTTGATGTGGACAACGTCGGCGAGGTTTCTAACCCTTTGTTGGTAGTTGCTGGTTGCCTACGGAATTTACACACTGTACCAACACGTCACCCATCCGCTATACAAGATCCCTGGACCGCGCCTGGCGGCATGGTCCAACATGCCGTACAGTCGTAGCTTCCTCGGGGGCCGCCAACCCTACGACATATTAGCTCTGCACGAGAAATACGGTCCCGTGGTCCGAGTTGCGCCTAACGAGGTCTCCTTCTCGTCGCCCTCGTCATGGGAAGACATCTATGGCTTCCGACCAGGCCACAAGACGTTCAAGAAGAGCCCTTTCTACGACGGTGGCAGCTTCGCTGATCGTGCTCACTCCATCGTCAGCGAGACGGACCCAACTGAGCACGGAACCATGCGCAAATATCTCAGCCATGCGTTTAGCGACCAGAGTTTGACCAAGCAGGAACACTTGGTGTCGGAACATGTCGACCTCTTCATTTCCCAGCTCGGCGCTATTGGGAGCGGTCCGGCCGGCCTCAACATTGTCAAATGGTTCAATCTGACCACCTTCGACATCATCGGCAGTCTCGCCTTCGGAGAGTCATTCGGTGGTCTCAAGTCGCAGGAGTTCCACTTTTGGATCGATCTGGTCACCAAAGCGCTCAGGAAGGGTGCCCTCGCCGACACCATGAGCCGGTTCCCCTGGATGGCCCAGATCTTCATGTGGCTAATGCCGGGCGCGATCCGAAAGATGACCGAGGACACCAAGATCCATGAGAACCACACCATGGCCTTGATCGAGAGGCGCGTCAACAATCCTGACCCCCGTCCAGACTTTTTGACACGCATCCTGGAGCAGGAGGAGAATATCTCGACGGTGCAATTGGCAGCGCACGCTTCCGACTTTGTGTGAGTATTTGAAGTCTTGCCGAACCAAGAATCATTATCATGCCACATGGCTAACACCCATCGCTCTCCCCATGCATTAGAACAGCAGGGTCTGAGACTACGGCGACGGCACTGAGCTGCATCACCTACAGTCTGCTCAAGACCCCCGATGCCCTCACTAAACTGCAGCAGGAAATCCGCACTGCCTTCAAGAGATACGAAGACATCAATGCGCAAGCGTGCAACAATCTCAAGTACCTGCGCGCCGTTTGTCTTGAAGCCATGCGAATGTACGCGCCGCTGCCTTTTGCGCTTCCTCGGGTTGTACCTGAGGGGGGCGACACTGTCGACGGGATTTTCTTGCCTGCTGGTGTAAGTAGCCCCTGTATGTGCTATCAGGAGATGATGGAGGGCTTAACTAACCGCATCTTTTTCCATGAATCCGCAGACGATCGTCTCCACCAACCCAGTTGCAGCTGGGCTATCGTCCGAAAACTGGGAAGACCCGTTCACTTTCAAGCCCGAGCGATGGCTTCCCCAACAGCAATCTGGTAGCAAGAAGACAGATACTACCAATAAGGATATTCTAGCCGCTTCCCAGCCTTTCTCTCTTGGTGCTCGTGGATGTCTTGGTCGCAAGTAAGCACGCATATTCCCATTCTCTATTATCTTCAAGTCTCGGGCATCATGTGGTCTTGTCAACTGCATAACTAACGCGTATCACTGCAGTCTCGCTTGGATGGAACTGGGCACAATCTTGGCCAAGCTGCATTGGAGCTACGACCTTGAATTTCTCAACGACAATGAACTTGACTGGCACCGTGACTCACGCATGGCGACTCTATGGGTTAAGCCCGAGTTGATGGTGCGCGTTCGTCCGAGGGCTAGGGCATAGGGCATGTGAGTATAGGTAGTGGTAGGAATCTGAATCAATTGAGTGGAGAGAAACTCAACAAAATGGAGAGATCGGTCAATGAGTTGGAATTCAGGAACAGTGTAGTTATGTGTCTATCTAGTGTAATAACGTAGACGCAGGACAAATTACGGCCATGTTAAGCCATTTCAGGGTAAAATTTTCTCCATTGTATTATTAAACGTGGCCTTTTTTGTAAGAGAAGGAGGAAAGAAAGGAGCGAATATGTACAGGAAGGAGAATGCAAAACTAAACCAAACAGGCTTTTCACGTACTCATGCCCCAACATTCTCCAAACTCTGCAACGCAGCATAACCCCAGTACCTTCCTCTCAAAGCCAACAGCTCTTCATGGGTTCCCTGCTCAGCGACTCGCCCCTGATCAAGAAAATAGATCCTATCCGCGTTCTGGATCGAGCTGAGACGGTGTGCCACAGCGATGGTGGTCCGTCCCTTGGCAGCAGCGTCTAGCGCAGCCTGCACGACCCGCTCTGACTCGGAGTCCAGCGCCGAAGTAGCCTCGTCAAGAAGTAACACGCGCGGATTGCGAATCAAGGCGCGTGCGAGAGCCACCCGCTGTTTCTGGCCTCCGGAAAGTAATGAGCCCTTGGGACCGACATCGGTATTCAGCCCGTCAGGCAGAGAAGAGACGAAGTCACCTAGGTTAGCCTCGTGCAAGGCATTCCAGAGGAGATCATCTGAAACTTCCTCGTCGGGCGTGCCGAGCAAGAGGTTCTCACGGATACTGCCGTGGTAGAGGGTTGGCTCTTGGGACACGAGCGAGAGCAGGCTGCGGTAGCTGTTGACGTTGTACGAGATGATGTCCCGGCCGTCTAGCTCTACCGTCCCGGAAGAGGGATCGTAGAAGCGCTCCAGGAGCTGGATCACCGTGCTCTTCCCGCATCCGCTACTCCCGACTATGGCGACATACTGCCCTGGGAGGACGGTGAGGCTTAGACCTCGGAGGACTTTGTGGTCTGGCCGAGTCGAGTATGAGAAGTGGACGTCTTTTAGCTCCATCTTTCCTTGGACTGTTGAACTGTCTGCGTGGAGGCCCTCCTTGGACCAGGTGTCGATGCTTGGTCGCTTGTCCAGCAGGTCTTTGAGCTCGTTGGCGGCGCTTGTGGCTTTGGCCATGTCGGGTGTAAGAGAGAAGAGTGTGCCTGCTGCCTCTGCGCCAAAGATGATGGCACCGAAACAGGCAAAGAACTGGAACAGGTCGTATTCCCGGGCTGCGACCTTGCCCCCGCCGTACCAAAAGCCCAGAGCCATGGCGAGGAAGGTGACGGACTGCGATGCGGCATACAGGACCGATGATTTTATCACGGCAACGGTCGATGACTTGACCTGCGCTTTCATCATGTCATGGTAGTGGGCAAGAATGTCCTTCTCTCGTGTCAGAGAGGCCACGGTACGGATTGAGGAAGTCATCTCTGAGGCATAAGCGGCGGATTCCGCGTAAGCCTTTTGTTTCCTGGCCTGGAGCTTCTGGAGGATGTGGTAGCGTAGGAAACCGCAGGCCAGGACAACGGGCATTGTGCTTCCACAAACGAGTGCGAGCTTCCAGCCGATGGCGAGGGATAATGACAGAGCAGCTACCAAGGTCGTTGTCAGGGTGAGAAGAGTCCCCAGAGTACTACCCGACAGGCCGGCCAGGTGGTTGGTTTCAGTCGAAAGGAAGGCAGTCAGGGCACCGCTGGAGTTCTCATGCCTGTCAAAGAAGCTGATGTCTTGTCGGAGCATGGCACGCAATGCTGCCACTCGGACCTTGTAGATCAGGCGCTCCGAGCAATAGGAAAAGGCCCATCCCTGCGCGACATAGGCCAGGAAGACGACAAATGCGAGCATCAGGTACATGAGAGCCCAAAAGCCTGCCTGTCGCCCAAGCTCATCGTACAGACTTGGAGGAAATGATAGTGCGTTGATTGACTTGGCTAGGAAGATGGCCTGCGTCGGATTGCCGCCGCCGACAATGACGGCAAGGACAAGACCGACCAAGATCACACGGGCTTCTGCCTTGTTGAAGGATGCCATCAGTTTGACCAGAGAGAAATATTTGGGCTCTTTCTCAATCGCTTTGCCATGCCCGGCATCTGATGGAATAACCAAGTCCGTGTCTGTTGCATCTGCGACAGTGGACTTGGGGATCATACTAGTAGCTGCCCCGGCATCGGTATCTTCAGATTCTGTGTCCTCCTGGGCGCCACTGGCTCCCACACGACTCTCGGCTTCCTGTCTAAGGCTTTGTGCCTCGACGAGCTTGAAATAGTGGCCCTTGGACGCAACAAGTTCATCATGGGTTCCTTGCTCCACAACACGGCCACGATCCATAACGACAATATGGTCGGCATTCTTGATGGTAGACAACCTGTGGGCAATGACAATCGTAGTTCTTCCCTTGGAGCTTCTGTCCAATGCCGTTTGGACCTCGCCTTCGGATCTCGTATCCAAAGCTGATGTGGCTTCGTCAAGTAACAGAATCTTGGGGTTCCCAACGATTGCTCGAGCGATGGCAACTCTCTGCTTTTGCCCACCACTCAAAAGAGAGGCTTGGTGACTCACGAGAGTGTCATAGCCGTTTGGGAGGCTTTGAATGAAGTCATGTGCATTGGCTGCCTTGGCCGCTTGGTAGATAAGCTCATCCTTGTCTTGGGCAGCCTCCCACTCGGTGCCTCTGAGTCCATGGGCAATATTCTCTCTGATTGTAGCCGAGAATAAGACTGGCTCTTGGATGACCAGTGACATTTGCTGCCGCAGCCATCTGAGTGACAGGTCCTTGATATCGTGTCCATCGAGTGTGATAGACCCCTGGATCGGTTCATAGAACCGCTCCAAAAGCCCGATGATGGATGACTTGCCACTGCCGGACGCGCCGACCAACGCGGTCATCTTTCCAGCAGCGATATTGATGCTGACCTTGTCCATTGCCAGCCTCTTGCGCCGCGAAGGGTAAACATGGGTGACGTTGCGTAGCTCGATGTGGCCAATGAGAACAGGCGGAACCATGCCTGCGTCCGAAGATGGATCCAGAGGAGAGGCCCTGTCGATGACCTGGAATATCTTGCTAGCGGCCGAGATGGATGTGGCGATTGTTTGTGCAGGAGTGGCAAGGGTTCCCAAAGTACTGGCTCCAAGCGTGAGAGCCATCATGATGGCAATGATCCTGGGAAGGGTTGTTTCTCCCTCGACGATATACCGTCCGCCCAGCCTGTTGTTTAGAGCATGTTAGACACTGTGTTTCGCCAGATTAAACGATAGGAACGTAGCAAGAGATTTCTCACCAGACGCCTAGCCCATAGGTAAGATACTGAGCGCCCAACATGCCCCCAATGAGACAGCCGAGAGCAATCTTGACCCGTATGCCCCACTTTTCAGCTTCACCCAGATGCTTCTGGTATCTTGCGACCAGCTTCTCCTGCGTACCAAACGCCGCAGCGTTACGAATCGAGGCAAGAGCCTCCTCTGCTTTCGATCCTCCTACTCCAGTAGCCTGGAGACCTTTTATGGTGGCGGTGACGAAGAAGCGGGAGCCAAGGGCCATGACCAAGACGGTAGCCAAGACGCCACTCATCAGGATGAGGGTCAATTTCCAGTACTGCACGAAACCAACCACCAAAGATGTCACAAAGGTGGCAAAAAGTGTCAGCACAAAGGCCAGCATCTCTGACATGCCATCCTGCACCAAGTTCATGTCGTGCGTGATTCTTGTCGTGATCTCCCCCACCCCATGCTTGTCATAGAAGGCCATGTTCTGCCGCATCAAAGCAGCCAGATACTGCTCCCGAATCTTGGCCGATACGTGCTCGCCCGTGTAGATGAAACCCCATGTCGCAATGTAAATGGTGACGAACCTGGCGATGGCGAGGTACACGAAGAGAAGGGAGTAGTATGTGAGGTCCGAATTGAACTGGTCTTGTGTAATGGTTCCGTAAAAGATGGCCTGGAATGAGCCGGCAAAACTCCCCAGAATCAGTGTCATAAGCGGCAGCCCAGCACCCCCGGCTATACAGCAGAGGGTGGACACGGCAAGGATGATGCGGTCATTCCGGGTGGCATATCGGTATAGAGTCGAGAAGGTGACTTTGACCGTTGGGAGGTCGAGTTGCCGCTCGATGATCTTGGTCTCTTCTTCAGTGAGGACGACATCGGGCGACTCATCGCTTGGCAGGTCGTTGGTATCGCTTGTGGCCTCTTTCTTGACACTATCAACAATGACGGTCAAGTCACCAGCCTTTTCGTCGTTTAGAGTCTTGTCGTCCCCGGAGCCCGGAGCCGGAGCCGGAGCCGGAGTAGCGTCACCCACCGCCATGCTTCAACGCCCTTCTGGTGCAATGGATGGCACCACTCAAAGGTCTTGGGGTGGTGCAGTACAGATTGGATGTCCCTATTGTCGAATTCTGACTCAGGGGGGCGACAGATCTACGGACAAGGAACCATGCAAGAATAACATCCACGTTGGAGGAAAGATAAGGAAGCCAAAGAAACATTTCCAAGCTCCGAGTCCCCTCATTCTCTGCGCAAAATTGTTAAGCCCGCCATCTCATTAGAGTGTGCAAGTACTCGGTACTGATTTGTTGTTTTGCTGCCGTTTTCAGATCTCCCAAAACACACGCGCTGAAAGCCCCCTAGCCGTGGCTGCCGTGGAAGTCATGGGCGCCTCAGTGGGTTGCTTCCTATTTAAGTAACGGCCCGAGCCAGCAGCTGTCCAATCAGCTTCCGGCAAGGGCTGGACCACTGTTAACCCTAACCCGGATATTTGATGTCCGTAACGAAAACACTACGTGACAGTATGGCATGTAATTACCGAGCTGCCTCAACTACAATCCCACGAACCGAGCCCCAGTCTCCTCTTTTTATGCCCTACTGAGAATCACGGGAGTGTTTATCTTAATGCAGAAGCATTATTACGGAAAGCCACCGTCTACTTTGGGTTTCTGTGGCCTGAATTCCCCTAATACCCGCAAATACAGAGCCGACAACGCGTCCATGCTCATCCGCCGAGGCCCAACAAAGGTGGGAACGTAGGATCAATGCAATCTTCCATATAATAATACCCGTAAAGATTGACGAGAGGGTTCTCCAAAATGTGGGCTTCAGCTGTGTGATATTTCTGTCCAGCACTGTCGTTTCGACACACATCATTCCTCTTGAGCTTCGTACTAGGCCTGAGCAAGCCTCATTTCACTCTATCAACATCATGGAGTATAGGATTAATGTTCCAAGGCTTCATGGCTTTATACAGTTGTATGAGGATTCCTCCGCCGGTCAATTGGCATCTTATGGAGCCGGTCTCTTATTGTTTCTGGTACGTGTAGGACATGACATGTCTTGTGTACCAGCACCTGAGCCCCCTTGGCTGTTGTTAACTCATGACAGACAACCACATACACGGTTGGGGTTGCCATCTATAACCTCTACTTTCATCCATTGGCTTCCTTTCCAGGACCGTTTCTTGCAAGATCCAGCTTGGTACGTCATTATCTCTCTGGTTACCCACCCAGCCGTGGGTAGCTGCTATTAATATTTACTCACTCGACGATTAGATCTGGCGAATTATTCATTCGATTCGAGGGCGAATTCATCTCGCCATTGATGACGGTCACAAGAAATATGGTCAGTCCTACAACAAGCCTCTTCTTATCCACAAGCGATATTAACAGCCATTGACAGGTCCCGTATTCCGTGTGTCGCCCAATGAGCTCTCATTCGCGTCTCTAAAGTCATGGAAAGACATATACGGGCATGCCGTGGGCAACAAGCAGACTCTCGTGAAGAGCGAGTTCTACGACATGTATGGCTCTGGCTTCAAAAAGCTCTGCATCGGCAGCGAGCGTGACCCGCAGAAGCACCGCAAGATGAAGCAGTCACTCTCGGCGGCATTTGCCACCAAGGCCCTTCGCGAGCAGGAAGCCATTGTCGCCAACGTGGTGGACGCCTTTATCAACAAGATTGGTCGTCTTGGCGGCCCCGGGTCCGACAAGGGTTTGAACATGACCAAGTGGTACGAGATGCTCGCCTTTGATATTCTTGGCGAGATGGCCTTTGGCGAGCCGTTTGGCTGCATTGAGGACGGTGAGTGACTGGGCTCTACTTGACTTTGCGCACCAGAGAAGCTAACAAGATGCAGGCAAGCCTCACTTTTGGCAGGAGCTCATCCTGGACCACCTCTTCTTCATCACCGTTGCCGACAATCTGCGGAGATTTCCGCTAGTACCGACCATCGCCAGACTCGTATTTCCTTACATATCGGCCGTTTCCAAAACTCACACGAATTACACAAGGGCCAAAGTAGAGCGGCGGTTGGCAACCAAGTCGGGGAGGAAAGATCTCATGTCGAACCTCTTGAGCAAAGTGGAGAGCGGCGAGATTGACAAAGAGGAGATGACTGCCCACGCGTCAACACTGGTGTAAGTTTGTTTTCTCTTGTTAAGAACTGAACGTATACTGACCCTCGACATACAGAATTGCCGGAGGCGAGACAGTGGCGACCTTCCTTGCAGCCGCTACGTTTTACTTGCTCAAGGACCGCGCAGTCTGGGACACGCTCTGTCGCGAGGTCCGAGGTCGGTTCACTAATTATCAAGAGATCAACGCTGCCGCGGCTCAGCAACTCCCATACCTGCAAGCCGTTATCAACGAAGGACTGCGCATTTACCCGCCTGGATCTCAAGGCTTTCCCCGGGTCTCTCCAGGAACCGATATCGATGGTCATTGGGTCCCCAAGGGTGTACGTACCTGCCATGTTTCATGATGTTTTCTTTCAGCTTTTCTTCCTTGAGCAATTTTGTGGGTTGCTAAAAAGCGTGTTTTGGATCAAAAAGACCGAGGTCTACACCAGCGCCTACACAGTCACCCACGATGAGCAGTACTTTCCCGACCCCTACAAGTTCGATCCAGAGCGATGGCTTGACCCAGAGAGCAAGAGCGTCAAGGAGGCCAGCCAGCCATTCTCGCTTGGCCCAAGAGGCTGTCTCGGACAAAAGTAGGCCCCCCATGTTTACTTTCCTCTTTGTGTTTTTGTGCTGTTGTACTTATTTTTTCTCGCTCCAAGCAGCTTCGCCATCATGGAAGTCAACCAGATCCTTGCAAAGATGATCTTCCGGTATGACTGGGAGGCAGTTGATGACTCGCTCAATTGGCAAGCTGAAAGCCGATGCCACGTCATGTGGTGGAAGCCCGGTCTCTATGTCCGGTTCCGGGAGCGGTTGGATGTTGGCGGTGCCCATACTGGTGCGGAGGCTCTCAGGCCATAATGATGAGATAAAGTCAGAGGAGAGAGCATGTGAGTTACACGTGGTTAGAGAACGAAACCTTTGTAAGTGCCAGAGTTGGTAGACTGGAGGGAAAACATACTGCTTGAGAGATATTCTCCTATGTACTCCACCCTAGGTAGACCACATGCAGAAACACTTGAAATTCAAAACCGCATTACACGTTTGTTTCTGTGCTCAGGCCAAAAAGGGAGAAACCTCCTGCCGTACTACGGAGCACACATGTTGCCTGATCAATGTACTAGTTCAAGTCCAGTATTTACCACAGCATACATGTAGTTGAGGATTGGTTCTGCCGATCATCCAATACTTCAACTAATTAATTATCCACGCCTTCTTGCCTGTGTCTCCCCTTAACCCAGATGCCACCAGGAGCCGTCTAACGAATGCCTAGTCGGCTGGCTCGTTTCCCGGCTGGAAAGAGACATCTTGGTGCCACCCTGAGCGGCTATTAGTCATACCGTCTTGCAGGGCATAACTGTTCGGCTTCTCGAATATCACTCCACGTGGCCAGGCAGCGCAGACGGCGACAAACCCTCCCAGCCAACGTTAACCACGTACCAAGCCCAGAAAGCAGCCACCTCGCATCCGTCTCCAACCGCGTCACATCGTCACCCAACCGCCTCGCACTTGCCTTGCTATCCGACGATATGCAAGGACCCTGGAGTATAAGCGTGCCATGTGACTACCTACCATCAGGACAATGTGTAGGCTGGCATCCAAATGAAGGCCGCCGTATGGCGGTGCAAATGTCCGAACCATTCCCATCGTCCAACTTCGGCAAAAGGGGGTAGTACTAGCGAATATTACCTCGGAACTTGAACTGGAAGGTTCCCACAATTGACATTGGAATTTCCGAAATTTCTATTTATACTAGCCAACTTGTGTCTTTGTTCGTTTCCAGCCGCACATTTATCCTGGATTCCTGGTATACATGGAATGTAACTTTGTATTCTTAAGTAAATCTTTTTTCTTCTTTTCTCTTTTCCGTTTTTCTCCCACTCTCACGCACCTGTCGCCGTCGTTCCTCTCAGCGACGAGAATCTTTGGCAAGCCTCGTACTCATGGCTCACCAATCTCGACATCCTTCGACAGAGCTTCCCTGATCCTCCCCAGCAAAGCGGCAACCTGATTCTTCACACTCTTAAGCATAATCCGCTGAGCATGCTTCCCCTCAATCCCGGGACTAGCCTCGATATCCTCCACCAACGTCTTGATCTTCCTCAGCTGGACCCCGCTAAGATGCTGAACCATACCGCCCCACTCGTCAAGCTGATCCATCTCATACTCGCCCGCATACAAAGGCCTCTGCACCGTCGTTCCCTCCATGGTATACCAGAGGATTTTCTTGTTCAGCATGATGAGCTTGTCGCAGATCATGGTCAGGAACATCATGCAGTCTGGGTCGACATAGCAGCTCTTGCAGAGCATGATCTGTGAGCACTGCATGCATGCACGCTTCTGGTATGACAGGGCAGCGTCGACCTGGCAGGGTCCCATGTCGTGTACGCAGCCGTCTACTTCTTCTAGGAGCGACTTCATGAGCTGCAGACAATGGCCTGTGCAGCAGTTGCCGTTTGCGACTACGCCATTCCCGCCTCCGGCATGGTTTGCAAGCACGCATGTTGTTGCTGTTGAGGTATGAGACGATGCCGATATCGGTCCATCTAGGAATGTGTCCATCTGGTGGGCATTTAGTCCAGCACGAGGCGACGAGACGCCGGCGAGAGCAGGATCGGCGTATGGTGACCAGTGAAAGGCCGCCAAGGTCGGGTTCGAATTTCCTGTTATTTCTGATTTGACAAGCAACGTCAGCTAAACGACCAATCGACAAGATGGATGGGACATACGGTCAAAGCCTGTTCGCGTCCCCATGGCGGCGTCCATGTCAAACAAGTTGAACTCTGCATCCCATGTGTGGGAACCACCATTGTGCCCATCATAGTGATGTTGCTCCTCCAGAAAACTTGTGGATATTTCTTGCCCCAGGCCCGTGGGGTCAGAGGTGGTTTTCGAGCTTCCCGTGGCATTATTGTCACCAGCTGTGGTCACAGGGGGCGGCGTGGAATTGGATGGGCGGGTTACAGGGGGCGATTTGGACTTTCTCGAGCTGGCAACGACGATGCTTTCGTGGGTACCGGCATCTACCTCGTCCGTTTGCTCTGGTGATGGCGATGGGGCGCTGGCGCTTCGACTGCGGGAATGACAGTGTTGGGACGCCGGTCGCTTGCGTTCTCGGCGCCGTCCGTTCCCGGGGAATATCTGGGTATAAGTGCAGTCGATCGAGTTGGCCTTGCACCGGTCACATCCAGACTTGCGACCAGTACATCGGAGCTTCTTCTGCCGGCACTGGTCGCAGGCCGTGTGCTGCGGGACGTTATTCCCGAGAGCGCTGAACGCGGCACCATCAGCTCGCTCAACGAAGATGGGCCCTGCATCCGAAGGATTGAGTCGGAGGGTGCCAAACATATTTGAGCAGTTGGAGCCAAGAGGCCAAGAGTGGCCAAGATATCGCAACGTGCCAAGGTCGGTAGTTGTAAGCTAGCCAAGGTCGCCAAGGTCCAGAAATCCCCGCTAGCTCGCCGTTGGGCTTCCAGGGTAATGGATTGGAGCTATCGAGTTTGTCGTGGTCTTGGATGGTCTACAAACTTGGCTTCGATCACATGAAATGATGTGATTGATAAAGAGAAGATATAAAGGTTGATCCGGTGTTGAACGGACGACTCGGCTGCTGGTCATCTGTAGGGTCCAGGTGTGCGTGGTGATGGTCACACGTGTCGGCCCAACATCCTGAGATTCCTGACGATCCTGACACTGAGGTGACAGCGGGGAAGATTGCGCCTCACCGATGCGTCACGTACATGTACCGTACCGTATCTGTCAGGCCTGCGGGTATCTGTATCGTTTTCAATGAGTGAACCCCGCGTGATCTGTACTCGAGGACGAAAGTGGGGTGACTTTGTCAGCTAGACCTCTTCAGCCAACTCCTACTACAACTCTAAAGTTCCATCCAGTGCTTATGAGAAAAGCGTCTTCCCTACAACGAGTACGGTAGCTAGGATAGTATGAAACGAACTCAAGATCGGTCAAGCCCCACCAATGGAAGTCCCCACGACCTGCAGAGTGCGTTATGAAGTGTCCTGCACGGGACTTGCCGAAAGGTTGTCCCCTGGCTCGCGAGCGGACCAATCCGGACGCTTGTGGTGCCCTTGACCTGACGAAGCATGTTGACAAAGCACATTGCCTGCGTCGTTATGAGGCGACCCGGGTACTTAAAAGCTTGACCTTTTAGCGCAATCTCCTCCATCGACCAAATGTGGCTGTGTGTCCTGTGTGTCCATATCAGTGTCCTATCTTTGGCCAATAAGACGACGAGAGAACTTTGGACAAATCTGGACCGGATAGACTCCCTATGCCTCAAGCTGCACTCGCTAAAGTGGAGACCGAAACGGGACATGTATGTACATACTTGTGTTTTGTAAACAGCTGATGGAGTAAGCCGCTAATAAATCTGTTATTGACCTGATCTTGTACACTACTTCCTAACCTCACTTTATCTGGATCGTGCCGTTCGCTTATGCTTATGCTCGTCCCATTTAACAGATCGACGTTGCAAGCATGGTGGGTTTCTTACAACTGACCCAACAAATATGAACCCAGGGTCACGTATCATATACTTTACCTAGACAGGTAGGTAATAATCAACGCTCCTTAGTCTGCTGTCAACTAGAGGCACAGGATGTAAATGTATTCAAGCCAAGAGTACTTTCGGGCTGTAGAAAGCCCCTTCAATGACGATATGCGAATAACGGCATGTCTTTTGGGCTAAAAGAGCCAAGTATGACTGGAAGGAGGATAAGTTCTTTCTCCCCAATTCAGTGGACCCTTGTCCAAGTTCAAGTTGCCTCGGGGCTAAACACACAGATTCGAGGTACAAAGGAACTGCTGATCTGCTATGGGAACTAGCCATCGTCTAGATTTAATGAGTTGTGGCGGTGAGCTTGTGGTGAGAAACGGACCGGGGCCTATATGTCAATCTGAGGTAGTCGTATCGTCGAACAGACTTCTCGAGTTTGGGGTATTTCTGGTGAATCCATATCCTAACGGTCTTACCGCCCGCACGACGCGCGAACAAAGGTTCCCCATCCAAGACCTGATAAGATACTAATCAGGCAGCATAATGCGCCGAAAGGAGATTCGGGCCAATATTTGGACCTGATTGCATTCTCTCCAAAGATAAGCTGTCTGTATCACACCCGACCTTGATAAGACAACCTTCGTACTCGTATTAGCTCGCATTCTGAAACCAAGAGGTTAGCTGTATGCAGTTCGCCATAAGCTTTTAATTAATTATTTTCGGGCTCGGGAGTCTACCGGATCCCTTGCTTCTTGCTGACGAGAGCAGCCAGGGCCATCGATTCGACGAAAAGTCAGTTACCCACCAGTAAGGTACTCCTATACCCAACTTACTCCGCAGCATGCGAACATCAAGCTTTGGAACATGCCTAGGGCTCGGCCCGCGGGAAATCTCAACAAGAAAACCCCCCATTCGTACATAAGCAGGACAACAGAACCAGTCCTTCTGTTTTGGCTTGTCTTTATCAGCGATTCCCTATTCATGCTAGTAGCCAAATGGCGGATGCATTGTGGCGGCACCTTGCAGGTAGCGAGTCGGGTGCTATGGACCAGCCTACTTCTTACACGATAAGGATCCGCGGATACTACCGTATATATACGTATCCCTCTCACTTTGCTATCCAAGGTAGCTGACTGCGACTATCTCCAAGTCCTTACATCCTCCTATCATGACATATGGGGATCTAGACGTGTAATAACTGTCACTACTGTTCAGATTGCTAGGTCCGACTACAGACAAATTGAGGTGCTGGATTTGATATAGTAGGTCATGCCCAATATTTGCCCGTAAAGACTGAGTGGAACAAAGATGTATGAGTCTCAAGACATGTCCCTATCCTGCACACATCAAACTTTGCTCGTCTCGGACAGAAACCTCTCATAAAGCGTCCTGTCGGGACCGATAATGTAGCAGTTTCCAGCATCCGAATCGGCAGGGTCCAGCAGTAGCCTGGGTTCTGCGAACGGCAAAGCTGCCATATTCATAAATCTCCTGACTTTTTACCATCCACATAAGCTTTTCAATGCCGGGTACCATTATCCGCCTTCGAGAGTGTGGCTGTGGTGTATCCAAACTCGTAGTGCAGAACAGTAAAAACGGCCCTGATTCCATCAGGAACTTCGCTCGTTCTCGATCCAAAATACTATCTACTCACTGTTGCTGCTGCTGAGTGCTGACACGCCGCAATAGAACTTGTTGGTAACATGGTTCGGTATGTGTTCAGGTGGATACAGTACGCAAGAGTCATGTACCCGTTATCGGAGCTCTTCACTCGACTCATTCCTCAGAATAGGCGTACGCAATAATTAACGAGGAAGGAATAGGGGTTCATCGTGATCGCCACGGGTTAGCCGAGGGCAGACACAAATGACCATCACCAAACCAAAAGGAGGTAAGGGCCATGGAAACACTAGAAGGAAGAAACAAAAGAACATACACAAGGTCTAGAAAAATGTGGAATACGCGTGCGAGGATAAGAATGGAATCGTCTCCTCCAATCATGACCTGCGTCGAATGGCACGCTACACCGCCTCCGGGACTTTGGCTTACCATACCCGCTCGGTACCATTCATACCGGGTAGCGAAAGAAAGTTAAGTTACAAAGAAGGATGCGAGCAATCCGTGCATTCTATGGAATCCGAAATCCAAAAGGGAAATCAGGAACGAGAAAAAATGGTAGTGATATAGGTTCAAGAGTCAGTGGTTTTGAGACTAATTTCCGATTCTTTTCGGGGGCGGATGATGACTATAATACTATTTGATGATAGCCTCAGTTGCCATCGCGATGAACCCTTGGCTGACAGATCTATAGATTGGCATGATGGACCGTACGTGCAAGTGTGCCCTTTATTTTCCGAATAATGGGACTCATTTTGGGGTGACTCGTCAGAATCTCCCTCGAAATATTCCTTAGGGGCTGTTCCTCCGGGCTGCATTCGGCCATGCGGCGCTCGTGTGTGATGTGGGTAACTTCCTCATCTAAGCTCAATCCCGAAGACGGGCCGCTTTAAGCCTGTCATAGATATTATACCCTAATCGGTGTGTGAGTTGTGCATTCTCCTGGCGGTGATATTTGGGGGCGGGAAGATGAAGTAAAATAGGGGACTTTCATACAACAGCAATCCCGAGCAGGCTCTCAGACTTTAACGTTGCTAAGTCCTACGTCCATCCCCAAGATGGTGACACAGGCAAACCTGATCCGATATCCTCGAGAATAAGTATGGGCTCGCTCGGCCGAATAAATCCGTCGATGAGTGCTTTTGAGGCCAAATATTTCAGTAATGATCTTTCAACTTGAATCTCGCCACACTTTATGCAGTAAGAGGACCATTTTCTCGGATCCAAGGCCTTCCAAATGGGGTTTCAAGATGATTGATATGCATCGGCCTTGTGTTTTTCTTGCTCTTTCTCTCTCTCACTCGTGAGGGTTTCAGAAATGATCTACTCTGGACAAAAGGGCGGAAATTGGGAAGAAAGGAATAGAAGGAAAAGGAGACACGTTGCTTCAGGTGGGAGAGCTTTCCAAGCACCTTCGTCGCTAACCTTAGAAGGACTTCCGGGGGCATGGCTCGACATTCTGAAGCCGTCGTGAGCTGTGCCACTGGTCACCGTCAATGGAACTTGCCGAGATAGGATCTGACTAACAAAGCAAAGAGTTGCTACGAATGCTGGCGGAAAGCATTCCCGAAAGCTCTTGGAAAACGATGTTGGTCTGAATAACAGATGAGGAGGACTTATTAGCACCAGACACAGAGTGCACAAGTGATAAAATGTTGAGACTGCGTCTCTTGGTTGTCATTGGCTTTCACGATCGCTCGTTCCAACCATTTCAGAGGAGTGGTAAGGGTTAGGGTTATACAAGACTTAGATCCCTCCTGAAACAGCAGCCGCACCAGCTGAAAGACAGATTGACACAAATCTCACAAGTTTCCCAAACAACCTCCATACCTGGTATCTTCTAAATCAACCCCCTGTCAAACAGATCTTCAACGGTATCATCATCTGGACAATACAAAAGATGTCTGTGTGTCCATGAAAAGATCTATTCCATGGGACTATACCTCGCCGACGACGAGCCAAAAGTCCCCGCCGGCGTGGTCATCAATATCGCCTGGATCCGTGTCCACGGCGACCGGGTCTTTACATCCTGCCACGCGGCCCAGGTGCCCGACGGTACTGTGGTCGGTCCCTTTGGTCGGGTCGGTGACCATGTGACACTTGAGCAGGCGAGCGAGGCAGCCAAGTTCGCAACTGTGTCCTTGCTCGCCAGTGTACGACGCGCTTTGGGGGGAGGTCGGGATGCGCTTGATTGAACCGAGGCTGTCCTGCGCGTGGACGGGTTGTTCTTTGCGCTTCCGGACTTGAAAGTACTACGAATGTCATTAATGGGTGCTCTCGGTTGCTGTTGGACATCTTATGAGTTACATTTTTCTTGATAAAGTAGCAAACGACGGCAGAAAAACGGATAAGAATGTCACTATTTGTATGTACCGACAAATATGTATGTACATCGTGCGTACAATAAAAGTCCGTTTCATTCCTGTTGCCTACTTCATACTCCCGGGCCCGTCCCGTTCCTGTCCCACTCTCAACCGTGTGGCGAGCCCCTTTTTCCAAGCTTTATACCTCCAAAAGAAAACAGAAAGAGTGTCTAGCAGAGCTGCTGCCTGGCATTCCCGCTAATACTAAAGTTCGTATTCTCTCCGCACGGCTGTTCACGGACCGTCGTTCCATCTACTCTAGCCGTGATCCAGATATCCTTATTGTTAGGAAACTCGCTCCTCGCGCTGAGTCTGACCTCGCCGCCGCCGTTGATAACTCCGCCCCGGATTGAGAAGTTGTAGCAGTTCTCGACGAGGATCGCATTGTTGCCGTTGCTCGCCAAGTCAATGTCCTTGATGACCACGCCGCCCGACCTGGAAACGCAAAAGATGCCGCGTCCGCCGCCCCGAGAGACGACCTTGTCAATGTACACATTGGCGTCGTACCGCCCGTTGGCGAGCTTGCCGTTCTCGTTGGCCATGCGGAAGGTGGCGTACCCGTTTCCGGTCGCCACATTGACGCCGTCTACCAGGCCTACCCAGGCGTTGCGCGTGTTTTGCAGGAGGAGGCCGCACTCGCCGACGTTGCGCGCAATGACGGCGTTGATGCGCAGACCGTCAATGTTCCAGGTCTCGACTGCGTGGGAGCCGGCGCCCGTGACGGTGATGGTGTCCATCTCTACTTGGTAGTTCATGGCCGCGTCCCGGTCGAAGCGGATGGCGAGGCCGCCGCTGAGGTTGAAGTTGAGCTTGCCGAGCTTGAGGTTCCGGGTTCCTGAGATGCGCAGGCCAAAGTAGGGGTTGCCTGTCATGGTGAGGAACGGGATCTGGACGTCGTTGACGTTTTGGATCTCGATGGCGCCGCGGCCGGCACGGTTGCCCACGTTGATGGTGCCGCACCCTTCAAAGATCTTTCCGCTGGCCAGGGTGATGGTGCCCGCGCCGATGGAGCCGGACGCCAAGACGGAGAGGCGCTGGCCTGCGGAAATACCGTCGAGGCCGGCCTGGATGGCGGCGCGGTAGTCGGAGCCAGAGTAGAGCTGGGCCGAGCCACGAGCGGTACGGAAGGACGAGCCGGAACCGGACACGGTTGCGTGGGGATTGTTTCCTCCGCACTGGGCTTGCACGCCCGAGGCGATAGCCAGGACGGCGGTGAGAAGGGTCGCGAGCTGGGTCATTGTGAATTGCTGAATCTTGTTGAAGAAAAGAGCCGGCCGATGACGACAAAAGCTTTCACATTTTCCCTATTCATATATATATCATCTCTGCCCCTTTGCGCGAACGTGTCACCAAGAGGCCAATATCGGAGGCAATAACTCCGGCGCAACATCGTTGGCGGGAAATCTTGTAGATCCCTGCGCGGTGTTTATTCTGCCGCGTGCGACCCAAGATCCGGGGAAGAGTTCCATTTCTTGGACAAGAGCCGCCTTGGCCCCTGGTCGGTTCGAGGCCGCCCGTCTGGTTTTGGTCGCTTTCGGTTTGCGAGGCTCACAGTAGGGGCGAGGAGACTGGACCAAAGCAGCAAAAGTCTTGGGAAGGATTACGTTGTAAGGTAGTGCACGCGAGAGCACTGGGGCTGTGAGGACAAGTTGTGATTTGCGGATATTAAAGTCCGGGCGACGGTGAAATACGTGGTAGGCTGCACGGCGTACGCGAGGCTTGTGCACACCTCATCAAGATACAGAGTCCGTTTTACACGGCGATTGAGTGGCCTATAAAGCTTTTGGTGCCATTCGGGAGGGGTTTCACTGTAACAATGCAGAAAAGGGGTTTGTTTACACTTTTAGCTAGTGCAGCATCGGTCGACAAAACGATGGAACCGGTGGTATCGATTTATCTATGTACATGAAACGAAAGAAGGTTTACTACAAGATTATCACAAACAACAAGCCAAAGGGCAGCAGGATGCATGTTTGTCTCACAAGAATAGGAAATAGCCTATTATCAACCCCATCCTTTCTCACAATCAGAAGCCAACAATATCGAACAAAACTCCTTCAATGGTGATTCCCGGCCCGAAAGAAAATGCAATGCCCTTTGATGTCGACTGTGTCTGGTTTTTGCACTTGTCCTGTTGTTGTTGCTCCTCCTTTGAAGTTTCCAGTCCTGACTGCACCATTCTCTCCAGTACAAAGGGCAATGAAACACTCAACATATTCCCATAATCCCTCAAAACGTCCCAGCTCGTAGAAGCAACAGCATCGTCCAGACCCAAACTTGCTAGTGACTCTTCGATGATCTTTGGTCCGCCAGGATGGATCGCCCAGTGCCGAATATCTTCTTTAATTAGCCCGCCGTTTTCCGCCAACGTAGATTCCAGGACAGGACCGACTGCTGCGCGTATATATGACGGGAGTTTGGGAGACAGGTTGCAGGTAATCCCGTTGGAATTGACGCCCAGGATAATTCCGGCCGAGGTGTCGATCATTCCATCAGGACATTTCTCTCCGTCCGATCCGAAAGACGGGGGAACAGTCTCGTCCACAAGATGCGAAAAAGAAGGTCCCAACACAATCTGGCCGGGCAATAATCTACCACCATCAGCAGCAGCGGTATCGACAGCCCCAATAATAAGCGCAGCACAGCCGTCCCCAAACAGACTAGAAATAATCACATCATTGACCTGCTCCTCAAACACCCCATTCACACTCGACAGCTCTACACAAACCATCAAGGCCTTTTTCGCCGCCTTCCCGGTCCCTAGACTCTGGTATTGTTGCGAGATGGCATAATCGGCCGCAGTCCTGATCCCATTTATAGCAGCAGCGCAACCCATGAAGTTGACAACCACCCGTTTCACACCCCTCGACAGCCCCAAGCCTTTTACGATAGCCACATCCACACCAGGCGCGACAAAGCCAGTGGAAGTAACCACCACCAGCAAGCCAATATCTTCTTTTGGGGTGGCTATACCGGAGGTAGGCGAAGAAACCGCCCGTCGAGCAACATCCACACAGAGAGGCCCAGCCTGTGAGAGGAAGAGGTCCATTCGCTGACGGATCGGCATGGCGCGGTCGAAATTGGGGTCCAAGGGGTCGACGGCCTTGTGGCGGGTTGCGATGCGCGTGTTGGCGTAGAGTTTTGGGATTTTGGAGTAGAGTGGTGAGGATGGGCCGTATAATTCTGCCACTTGGGACGCAACTTCTGCTTGAGAGCGGGAGGTCGGTGGGACGCCTGTGGCGATTGTCGTGATTACTGCTGATACTTGGGGGATTTGGGTTGAGGGTATGGTGGCATGGGTGTTGGCCCGGGAAACGGAGAGCGCAATCGGTAGAGGAGGGAGCTGTTTCTGATACGTGATTTTGCCATTTGGTACATCCCGATACTGAAACTTTGTCGGCGGTTCAGCCAGTGCGGGGAGTGACGACACGCTATGTATCTTGGACAGTGGCGGTGTGTCAGGCGGGGTGTCAAAGGTAACAACCTGTCTGAGGTTGCTCCCTGAGATGGGAATAGGAGAGGAATCTCGCGGCGACTGTGGCACTATCAGGAAATCTTCCCCTGCGCCAGAGTGGTCCTGGTGATACTCTTCCATATCGATTCCTTGATCGTAGTTGGCAGAAGTGGAAGAAAGAGTCCTAGAAACAGCTCGAATGCCCTGATAGATGGTCCAATGTGTTGAAAACATTGAACAAGATCAATACTGTACGAAAACCCCTTTTGGTTCAAGATAGTGTTGAAAATCTTGAAGGGGGCGAGATGATCTCGGGTTGACAGCGTAAAATGAGTCTCTTGACACAGGATGCCACTTCTCGATATCCAAGTCAACCGAGTCGCCAGACTCGGATGGTCCCACAGCACCTTAATATCTTTAAACATCATTGTCGTGTAAGTTACGTCAAAGACGTCAAGTACAAACCTAGGATTCACAAAGACAACCCCAAAAAGGAAGGCCTGTAGTGAGCAAGCCAAGAGAATACGACATATAAATCTGAGACAAAGTGAGGCTATCAAGGACGAAGAGACCGAGATACGGGGGACCCGGGTCATAAAGGAGCTGTCTCGGGGTTCCCGCTGTGGACTCCGGCACATGGCAATCAGGGACCTGTTCCGTCCCCATTTTGCGCCTTTCAGACCGGTAAATGAGGTTCATTCATTTGTGATAGTCTGTTGATAGGCAAATATACTACCAAATGGCGACGTCAGAGCTCAGGTTGTCCACATTAATTCTCGACGACAACACTAGACGATCATTTCCACCTTCTACTCATCATGTCAAATGACAAACAAGGACTCGGTTATTGCCGTTACACTCCGGCGCTCTACTCTATCAAAGAACAATGTGTGCCATTCAATTTACTCTCTTACTCACAAACACACACTAACACACACTAACCAGACCAATGGACCGTCCCTATCACAACCTCTTGGAATGTCCACCCAGTTCCAAGCCAAGACTGCCATTCCACTCATGGAAGGAATCCCCGCATCCGTGGATGTCTCACCTGGAACACTGCCGTTTTCAAGCGTTTCCCCCTTGACCGGCTTGGTGAGTCCAAGACATCAGCCAAGACACCACGTGGGGAGGCATACCAACTACCCGGTCTCAACATCCAGACATGCCATCCACACCGGTCAACCGTTCTCAGAAATACTCATGCCAGACCTTAAGGTAGCGTAATGGAATACGTACGAAATACGTAACGTACCTCCTTTCAAATTCCGGGGTAATGAACCATCAGCATTCCAGCTCCTATAAAAGGACTGCTGGAAGTGTACGACTGCTTGCGTATAGCCAGGAATATGGGGCTCTCACCAAATGCGAGGTCCAGTCAAGATCAAGAGTCATCACATTGAGCGTAAAGTAACGCCTAACGATAACAGTATTTGTTAATAAATCTTTGGTAGATAAGCAAGATAATTATATGCACAGCTTACCTCTTGTTTGCCCCGCTTAAACCATCGAGATACGGGCAACTTCTCATACACCAGATAATATTCACACTCTTCTTTGTTCCTGTTGCTTCCCGAGCACGGCTAGTAGAAGAGGGAAAAGAGATCGGCAGATACGTCCCGCTCGCCATCACAATCACAAGAAAAACGGCACGAAGAGAGTTCGAGGACAAAGACAGGGTGGCAAGGCCAAATTTTACTGTTGATGAGCCATTCCTAATCCTGGCCCGAACGCCCATTCACAAAAGGCAAAGACTTTTTATATATATATACAGCCCCAAGGCAAGGCGAAAAACGGACCAACAATGATGCTAAGCAGGATCTATCATAAGATTGAAAGCCATCTATGTATCAGCGCAGCATATTGCAACGCCAGGTATCTAATACAATGTGACATGGAAGCATCGCATCGCGCTGTGCAAATGTAGTTTATTGATGTTTGATAGCGTCCCCATGACAAGCACCAAGACCTGGACTGATCATGCCGACTGCACACTCCTCCAAAAGGGCATCAATCTCCCTATTCCCCATTCCGCTGCACAGAGCCAACAACACTGTGACCCTTCTTGGGCCAACCCAAAAGAAGCCGCCATTACAAGCTCATGACCCAAGATGAAGGCAAGGGAAAATTAGAACAATAAGCAGTACGCCAACGTGGGGTTACTGACGCGATGCAGAAGTCAAATAAAAAGGTGCAAGCAGAGCTTGATGCAATGTAGAGAAGAAAGAAAAAGAAAAAGAAAAACGCCAATTTTTTTATCCTTGATGATCCGGCCGTGACTGAATCTTGGGCCGCAGGAGAACGATAAAGGAAACCCTCCTGGAAAACCAAACCTTCCTGTAAACATCGCTGATTTCTGTCAGGCCGACCAGTGGCCCAATCATACACATCAGGGTCTCGTATCATCATGTTGCCAAAGCCAAATAAAAGACCCTAACGCCGAACGACCAGATCATGCATCAACCGATGGAGGTAAACCCCCGGCTAAAATGGTATCCCGCACCGCTAAGGTGCAAGACAAATGTACAAGTATCAAAGTGAACGTGTGGGAAGACACAAGTCCACAGAGCGTAGAGACCGAGCTGGCCTCGGTGTCGAGATTCAATGGTGCCGCCATGGTGACGATTGCTTCGGGCCAGACGACCATTCAACCTCTAATTGCTGTTGCGGAATGAGCTTGGTGGCCAGAGAAAGGGAAATGAAGCTGATGAGACAACTCGTGCGGTAACGTACCGGTGTATGGCGCGAAGCTGCCAGGGGCGATGGGTGACGAGGAACGATCACTCGCTGGTCTGGTGGCAATCGAGCCGACCGGAAGCTGGGGCGAGAAAATCTGAAGGGGTGATTGCGATGGGGAGGCATACATTGTCGTCAGGAAGGGGCTGGCGTGATCGAAATAGGGATTCGGGTCTTTTGGGTGGAGAGAATGGTGCTGCGTTCCAGTATGGGTATGATAATAGTTGCCCATCTGGACGGGGCTTCCATCGTAGCTCGAGGTGTTGCTGCTGTTGCCAGATCTGGTCATGTCACCGGGTCCATCGAGCTGTCCGGTCCTGGGGGCGCCATCCTGAGGGGCAGACTGCTTTTTGCCGAACTATCACAAGGAGCGTTAGTCGATATTGGCTACGCGGATTCACGAAAGGGTCTCCCGAAATGGCCAGCTGGGACCAGGTAGAATTATGCTGAGGTACGTACAAAGCAGTATTTATTGACCAGCTCCTCGTAGGATGAGGACGCAATGCTTGGGGATTCTGCGCCAGAGGCAGTGGTTCCATTGGTTGCTGGTGCGGGTTCATCGGCCTTGTCGCTCCCGGAGACTGTCTTGCTGTCGGCGGGGATATTGGTGCTGGGGGCTTGTGATTTCTTGAGCGACTTCATGTAGAGTCCATCAGACTTCCCTGACATGGCAGCATTCAGGGAGGCACCAAAGTCGTACCGGTTGGCAAAGGCTTGGCCACTTGGTGGTGGCAGGCGACTGGCCAGATTGTCGCTGGGAAGGCTCGTAGTACTCTTGACGCCCTTGAGTCTCAAGGCTTTCGGGGCGGCTTCTCCAAGGTAGTCGTCGAGAGATTGGTCCAAGGTAAGCTTCTGTGAACCATCAAAGTCGAGAGCACCGACAGGCATCGACTTTGGACGTGGCGCCGTCGAGGGGCTCTGGCGGCGGGTGCTCTTAGGAAGCCCGTTGACAGGTCGAGAGGCAGCGCCAATGACGCCCTTTTTGCCATTCTGGGGCATGGCCTTCTTGTGGAAATCAACCTGGAAGTTCATGCCACCGTTGTTGTCCCAGTGCTCCTGGCCACCGACGTTGTAGCGAATACAGAAGTAGAGCGTCTTGTTCTCCAGATTGGCCATATCGGAGAGCTTGATGGTGAAGTGGAACCTGTCCGAACCAATCGGGTTCTGGCGAGGTGTCACTTCGTTGAAATACTCTGCCCCGACCTCGGATGTTGTCTTCCAATAGTCGAGTGTGAACCTGCAGGCGACAAGCTTCTGGAATGCAATGTTGGCCACCACAACCGAGCCTATCAGCGACTTCTGATCAGGAGAGAGCCACACCCTTTCCAACCACACAGGCTGGAGCTTCCGGGCGGGAGTCTCGACGGGGAAGTTGGACAAGACGAGTTCCCACTCAAAGGGCGGGGAGCGGGGCGCTGAATGATCCTCGGGGAACGGATACTCGGTATCGCTGTCATAATTGTCGGCCGGCGAAGAGCCTGCACTAACGGCCAAAGGCCGATCGACTTGGAGAAAATGACGGACATGCTCGAGGTGAGAGTCGAAATGCACCGCCTTGGAGAAGGTGGGCGTGCCGGGCATGCTCGAAGGGCGTCTGCGCGAGGAGCCACGCAGGGCAGGGCGGACGAGCTCCCCAGACTTCTTGCGAACCATCTGAGGCTTCCTTTGGGCTTCTTCTTCTGAATCCACTTCAGAGCCTGTTAATGAGCTTCCTGCAGACTTGATAAGAATAAACTCTGGCTCGGTGGCCGATCGCGCGTGAGATACTCTTCGGTTACCTCTGGCTGCGAGTTGGTCTAGCGAGCCGGTGCTGAAACTGTGGTGCATACCTTCGGAGATGGTCTCCGCCTGCGATGGCAGGACAAGCAAATCACCAGCGTCCTGTTCGCCACTTTCAGGAGGGGCAGTATTCCTTGGGGGTGAACACGACCGCTGTTGTGGTATTTGGCTAATGGCGTCCTGGAGCTCCTTGAGGTTCTCAATCTGCCTCCCGCGCGCCTCATTTCGAATCTCTGGCAAATCGTCGTCGTCACTAGACGAGTCGGGGGGCGATATTACCGCGGCATTCGGCATCCCACGATCGCCAGTAACGGGTGGTGGTGATTGTCTGACACTGCTGCTTATCATCATGCCCTTGAGATCTTCAGATGTGCTTTCGGGAGTCGGTTCGCTGGGACGGCCCGGGAGTACGCTTGGTGCCGATGGCGTTCGTCGGTGTCTCGTGAGGTAAGAGGCCGAGCGGGGCAATGTTGGTCTGGAGGTGCCGGTTGTGGGCGACTGATGGAATGAGGGTCTCCGGCTGACGTCGGGCGACGTTGTCGTCGACGACGCTGGAGAGCGATGTGAGGGAGGTGTGTAAGGCATTCTTGCTAACCGGGAATTCCGAACAATGTCGGAAGTCGGTTAATGCGGAGGGAGGGAAGGGTCGTCGTCGAGGAGACAATGAGGACCGGTCAACCTCGAAAATCAAATCATGGAGTAGAATCCTTGACGACCAAACAAGCAAATTAACTTTTGGCTATTTTAAAGATAAGAGTCAGCGTCAGATTGCGGTACGGTGCGCAGAGCCAAAAATGCATTGAGGGAGCGTGTTCGGGTGGAGATTAAGCCAAAATCAAGATAACAATGAGGTAACAGGCGTACGGTCTGGGCGAAAGATAACGCCCGGTGGGGAAGGGGGGAAACTTGGGACCAAAGTGGCGAAAGATTCGTGATGTTGGGGTTTGAAGGCTGGATTGCGTTTTGTGAAGGTGCCAGAAAAATCGTCTCGTCTTTCAACTTTGACCAAGGCAGTAACTACTTACAGTTCAACGGCGCAAGGTAAGAGCAAGAGCAGCAACGGCAATGTTCCAGCAACGGAGCCGACTCTTGCAATTGTCCCGAACCGAGTTAACGGACGGAGTAGTGATTTGCTTCTCGTCCCGGAAGGAAGTCAATGGAGATTCCGACCCAAGCTCGAGGGCGGAAGATGGTGTTGCTCAAGCGGGAAACTCGGCCTAAGACGGACGTCGTCAAGGTGGTCGGTTGAGTCCCAGGCTGGCCCGCCTTTGCCTTTGTTCCTATCTATCCCTAACACTGAGTCGGCCCAGCGGATCCGTACTTCTCACAGACGACGATCCAAACGTATCTTTCCCTGGTCTCTTCTTGGTGACCAAGTACAATGCTCGGTCGTGAGTCGGCGTCGAGGGGGGCGACCTGCTATGGCTTCCTGAACACGGCTATCTCGGGGTCGGTCGTCAGCGGCCAGGGTCGACAACAACAAACAAGAAAACACAAAAAGAATGAGCCTCGGGGGGTCTCAAAAAAAAAAAAAAAAGGAGGATATGGCTCTTTGCCTGCAACGAGAGAGAGAGAGAATAGGAGCGTTGGTCTAGCAAAGCGAGGAGGCGCCTTGGTTTTGAGTAATGGGGGTTTAAGGAATGGCGGGACCAGGGCAAGGACCGGGGGGTGATGGTGTGTGTGGGTGGTGTGGAAAACGGAAACGTGCGACACTGCTGTGAGACCGGTGGTACGAGTAACTGTACCGTATCCGTACTACGGCTCGAAATGGAGTATTCCAGGTTGGGGTACGGTACCTTTTTTGATAAGCACCTTGACGACTCGAGAGGCGAAAAGACGCGAGGCGAAGTGCAAGTGCAAGCTCTGATATCGACAGTTTTCCAAATACCAGCACACCTACAAGGCTGCAAAATTGTTATCCGGACGATAATAATTGTTGAAGGGGATCAAAAGAGGATCGTGAGGAAGAGAGATGGGAGGAGGAATGGACGGCGAGATGGAAGAGGGCAGTAAGATAGGTAAGCAACGGTAGGTGGAAAGTCCAAGACACCCGGATGCGATGGAAACAACCATCAGGCAATCAAGGAAGAAAACGGCAATGGGAGTGGATGAGGAATGCCCAGCACTAAAATCTGCTGGAGCACGGAAAGCTGTCGGGGGTGTATCCGTACCGGCCTTACGGTATGCGTACATGTACCCGTGTACCTGCAAGGATGTTGCACCTTGCAGCTGGGCGCTCTTGGTGCGTCTCACTGTCTCAAATAATTTTCCCTGGGCGACCCTCAACCGCAAAACCAGAAAACCATCGCGGCTAGTACAGAAACGGTAGGAAGTTCCCACTGGCACCTCGCTTGCCGCCCTTACGGTACTGTACACGTACTGTACCATGTACACCGTGCGATGCAACCTGAATGCGAAATTGGATGGCCAAGATAGCACACAGCTTGCAAATATCCATCTCCGGTTCGGATCCTGTTCACTCCATATTTAGTGAGCTGCCCGGATTATTGCACTGCGACTTTACACTTTGGGAGTGCCTTATCCGGGTGGGAGAGGATTGAGCTTCAATGGTGACAATAATCACATTCCAGTCCACGACCTGCTGTACAATACATGTACTCTGGCAGTCTGGTACACTACGATACCTGTCGGAATCGTGCGTGCATTGCACAATTTGTCCAGGCCTCCCACCAAGGAGAAGGAATCTGATAGAGCCTGGCTAGCATCTTCCACTTGCAAAAAGCTAGTCAGTGGTGCTTTGGGTAGGTCTGCTTGGCGCTGCTTGGGGCTCTGGTTGAGCAGAGGTTGGCGGCTTTCGCCAACGCTAACTCAATAACTGTCCTTGCGCCGTCCCCAGCGGGCTGAGCACCAAGGTCGCTACCGGGGTGTCGGAGATGTCAGCTCCCGTCGAGACTTTCTATCTTCATCATTGTTGTTGGATGATGCGAACCACCGACAGGATGCGATTCTGCTTTACACCAGTGTTTTCACCATTGTCTATAGAGGACCACTTCCACATATCCTTATATTTTGTCATATGTAGCGGATGCTGCCATTCTGAAAGTAAAATATCATTTTAGGAAAGCACCGTTGTGCAGGAGGCTTGCAGGACGTTGTGTTTCTGTGCTACGAACCAGACTCCATGTTGTCCAAGGATCAATCACCCATATTACGGTACCGGGGAAGTATCGTGTATTCATTCATACTACCTTACAGGCTGGTTTACTGGTCAATGCGTACCGTAAAATCATGGCTGATGGCATCCCACTCAACGCCCCCCAGCACTCCACTGGCCAGAAACACCACCCATGACAATGACGTCGACAGAACCTGGTCATTCGCTCAAAGATTGATCCCACCGGAACATTGCCCATTCTCTTTTGTTAATAATTGATGTTGGAATTGACGATATCGAGTGGTCCAAATATCAGCCACTAACTGCGATTGTGCGTGTACAACATTGCAGAGCCCGCGCATAGATATGGTCTTGAGAAATCATTCTTTTCGTCAAGAGAATTTGGTTGAATGGTTACCGCCAAGCTCCGCCCGGCTGCCTTCCTGCACTGAAAAAATAATCATCAGGACTCAGGAGGCTCGGCGGACGGATAGTTCTAGTCTAGACCAGAAAGCGCCCTCTTATCAGTCCACACTAAATCAGCCTCTTTATGCAGATTTCCTCCACTTCTGTGGCCTTGCTATCGTGCGACTTTGGGTTAGTGTGTCTTCTCGTACGAGGGATGCAAAATCTTTAGACTCTGGTTGAGCTCCGCCTGTAGTCACTAACAGAGTGCTGCAATGGCTTTAAACCATAGTACGGGATAGTACAATTGATGAATGGAATTGACTGCACTGTACGGATTTTGGAACGGCGAAGGTGTGCCGTAATTCATTGTATTCTTAATTACGGTACCGCCTGCTCTCTTTTCAGGGCTGTTGCTATTCTTGATTTACATGAAAACGAGGCACCTGGAAATCACCCTGGACGACCTCGCTCCTCTTCTTGAGACATGTCTGCGGTTTCGCTCAGCGAAGCCAAAGCACGCCACTGCGCAGTTTCCCTTCCTCTCCGCTTTGTTGACATATTTTTGCCAAATAGTTGCGTGCTTCAACAGGCCGCAGCGGTAGTAAGCCGCTGTCAGTTTACTGATGACCAACAATTTCCACCAGCTGGTGATGCTGAATTAGCTAATGGGGTGACAATCGAGGGGGAGGGCGATAAAAATATCGATGGAGCAAACAACCCCCTGATTGGTTCCAGAGTTGGCGGACAGGTGGACCGGCCTTAGGTCGGGTGTCGGCGCGGGGCCGGGCTTCTGGCCAGCCGCTAATTGAGGACCCTCCCCGTCACCGAACGTCCCCTGAAATGAGGGGCAGCACCGACTGCACCGCATCACCAAACCACATTTCGCACTTCAGAATCCTTACTATGGAGTCAAGGTGAAGCAGAAGAGTCTTGCGCGGAAAGAGCCTCATGAGGGGTCATAAGGAACCGGTTGATATTCGAGAACTTTACCCATTGTCCGATACCCCTCTCTGGATATCCGTTAGACGTTAGCGCAAACTGGAATATGATCAAAGAAGGGCCAAGGTAGATCACCGTTCTTGTTTGTTCTTGACTTTCTTCTTACCGTCGAGTCTGGAACAACTTTGAGCCCAGATGGACGATCGTCAGGAGCCCGCCGCAACTAACTTCTCCGCACCTAGGTAGACACCAACAGCAGCCAGCAACACGGTCTCCCTTGCCTACGGACGTTGTGGTTTCCATTTCACGTGCAGTGTCGGCTTCAACTGACTCTCATCCCATCGAATAAGGCTCGGTACCCCGGAGCTGGGTACGGACCGTACGGCTCGCCAATTCCCCATACAAACGGTACACGACCACCAGCTGGCGCGTATCTATATACCGCCCTCCGTTCTCAACGGGCCCGCTGGGGCGGTTGCGAGCTCGGCCCTTTGCGTTTATATTGTAACTTGGTAAGGTCTACCAGAAGAATCGACGTTCTTGATGGCAGACAACTACTACCACCTCTCAGCTTGCGGAAGACTTTCCAGAGACCCTCTCAGGCCTATCGCAGATAGCGGACGCTTAAATGCGCATCGTGGATCTCGAAGGATAGCACGGAGCAAGATCGTGGCGGCTTGATTCCGGCATGGACCGTGATGGACCCTACGCAGTATCCGTAACCACGTCCACTTTATTTTACCCGCTCATCTACTTCACTAGTGGTGCTGTTGGGATACTAGATGCTACGGCAAAATAAGAGATCCTCATCCCCTCAAGGCAACAACTGTGCAGTACCCCTCGCACCACATCTCGCGGAGCCTTCACCCGGCCGTATTCTTTGGATCTGTCGATGGGTCGGGCGGGTCAGTTGGTAGAGGCTACATCCTGGCCCAAATCTCGACCATCATGCCAAATATCAGTGATTGATCCATCCGATCGAGATGGCCAATCCCAAGCTTGCCCCTATCCATGCCATCGACGACACGATAATCCCTACCAAAAAGCCCCTCGTTGTTCATGATTCTGGATCTGATTCCAATCACGAATTTTACCCCTCCAACCTCCAGTGAAGAGATGCTGCTACCTCATATGCAGTTCTTTGCGACGGCCAAATGACATGCAGATCGATCACGGCCCAATCGCAGCTTTCAAGCCTCCCCTGTGGCCGACCCCCTTGGCCGCATTTCCCGTGCGTGGAAGGCAGGGAGGTCTTGAAAAAAAAGTCTTGGCATCGGCTACGGCACCGCGCCTAATTGACCTCTGATATGAGCACCTTGTCGACACCAGTTGAGTTGAGAATATTTTGACACGACGAGGCCATAACGATTTGCGAGTTACCATACACATTTCTTTGCAGAAACGGTACAACTTGCATATCCGAGTCATCAAAGGACTCGAATATTATAAACAGATAGGTATATACGGATAAACTGGTGCTTTTTAGTTCAAGAGCAGACAGAAAAAAGAAAAAATTCGAAAAATAATTCTCCGATGTGCGTCTTTTCACACCGCGTCTTCGTTATCAAGAACTTTCCTATCTCGACATGGGTCGCAGCCATCCCTGCTTGGAGGGCTTGGAAGACCAGGTCCATTCTGCCCGCTGATTGGTTGAAGGGTGAAAACTTCATGACCGGCCTGCGCTCCTGCCCTCCCTGGCAGCTTGGCAGACTCCAACAGCCCACTTCCAAGCATGGACCATATACGCCAGTCACTAGCGCGCTGGGTCGGTTGCAGGGGGATATCCCGACCCCCTGGACCGTGCTAGTGTTTGAAGCCACCCAGTGGAAAGAGGGTTCAAAGACTTGTCAACGGTGGGTCGCCGACGCAGGCCGAAGGCCTCGCCTGGCTTGGCAAATGCCGACTTTGCGATCGCTCCTCTTGCCAATCCGCCTCAAGCAGGCCAAGAAAACAAAATCGAGATTGGATCATGGAAAACTCTTATCCCCCCCGAGTCCTGGTGTTCCAACAATCCATTTTGCCTGCAGAATTGGGGTTCCTCATTCTTGACGTTCTCGATGAAACAGCATCTCACTCAGGAATCTTACGGCGGTTGAGCTTTTCCGGACTTCGGATCCATGCCGAACATGATGATTCGCACCCCGACCCGGCTAAGGTCCGGGCCAGGAGTCGCCCGTATCCTTCTTTGGTGACATTTCAAAGGTAACTAATACTACCCTTTGCAGCAGATTCTTCAGTAAAATTCTCAACAAAAAAGATAACCGTTTAACAGTCCATACTCGCAGCAGATTCAGATTGTGAAATCCTTTTTCTCGTAATAATGGGTCCCAGAGGTTTTTTGAGTTTCGAGGTTCCTTTCTGCCGCACATGGGGTCTCACCGAGCCATGCATCGACATCTCGGTTCAGCAACAGATGCAGTAAGCATCACGTTCTTACAACCTTGATAGGATAAGGAACTTGCCGCCCCGCCACCAAAGATAACATTTTCTCGTCACTCTCTCTTTATTTCCATCCCACGCCCATCATTTATACAAATATCACCTTTGAAGATTTTGTTCCCCCCTTGATAAGCTCAGCATCTCTTTGTGGTCAGCTATCCGACTTCCCGAAGTGGTACTTATCGTTATCAGATTCGCTTTGATAGAAACGCTCTTCAGCCTCCGACAACGGCCACCCGATCAGTCACCAACCAAGATGTCTCAGCTTGCATGTTGCAAAATCCAACGCCGGCAATATGCGGCTTCTCAATCATCTCGTCGCCACCACCGCTGTCGCTGTCGCCATCTGTTGACTCACAGTTTACCCTACAAATTGTTGCCGCGAGCAAGCGGGAGGTTGAGTTTAACGTGATAGCCTGTACAACCCCCACGGAAATAGGAAAATAAACGTGGATTGCAAATGGGACGGACGAGACCCACGAATCCAACCAAGCACGGCACAAGAACCGACAAGTGAGATCGGCGACAACCCTGGCCGGCCGGCCAGGGGTAATGGAGACCGGTAAGAAAAAGTCACCGTCTGGCTCTGGAGCGAAAGCGAACAATGTCTTTTCTTGCTTGACTTTAGCTCGCCAATTCTCACGATGTCGCCAAAGGAACGGAAAACCCCCCGCTAACAACAGCGTAGCTTTCGGGCTTGAGGCTTCGAGCTTACAGTAGCCTTTTCTCAGCAAGCGAGATGGAAAACGATCGCCGGTGCGTGCCGATGTGTCTGCCGGCCGGAAATCCTGGATGTTGCTGCGACTCGCTTGCGGCTCTTGAGTTGTTTGTCTTTGACGCTGCGAAATACTCGGTGGGAATAGCATCATCCACCCCATGACAGTACACTGACTTGTATACAGCACACCGTCGTAGACTTTGTGGTGTACCTCTATCAAGGTCAGCTTTCACCGAACAACCTGACATAGATGTTATCATTTTTGTAATTCTCTTTGCATTATCGTTGATATTCTGTGCGCGGAACCACGTCTTTTAGTGTTCACTCAAAGCACGCTACAAAAAACTAGACAAGGCTTCAAAGCACGCCAACAAAAGCCACCACCACACCATAGCCATTGTCTGTGTGAGGATGATGTGCCTTCTTCACTGCCTTGCTTTCTCGACCGATAAGTCGCAGACAACGCCGAGAATACGGTACCATACGCCGCACCCAAACGTTGAGAAACAATACGTTGAGGCTCATTGGTACGAATACAATACTGTATACTCGTAGTCATGTAACGGGCGTATCATACAGAAAACGGACACAGTACGGATATTGAATCCTGTGTCCCCCCACACATCCCAGCAGGCCAGCGTTTCGTCAACTCGCACCGTCACACTGCCATGCCCATAAATGAATCCTCTTTGGGAATAAAACGCTTGGATTTTGTTGGTTGGCAAGTTGGTTGGTTGGTTCGATCGAGGTGGTGAGGTGAGCAACCTAACAAGGCGCCAAGAAAGAACCTCTCCGGGTTTTCATTTGCTCGAGGGCGGCTCGGGTTTTGGGATTACGAATTACGGATTATGGATCACAGAGAATCATCATCAGTTTCTTTCGGGGGTAACGTGAGATGCTCAAGAGGTTGTTGTTGAGTACTAATTAACTTTATGAGTGCAGATCACGACTGACTGCCGATGGGGAGTGTAGTATGCGGATTTTTCGGCAATATCACACGTGTTTACCTTTAGAGTTGTTGAGCTTTTGTCGATGCGATTTCCGGATATCGATGAGAGAAACCCACCCTGAGAGGGTGAATGGCTCTTTCCGTGGCGTGCTGCCGCCCGGAGCGCCTCCTCGTCGGTGTCTCTCAGTGGCATAAAACTGAAACCTTTTCTCAACAGAGCCGCAAGCTCATCACGAGATGAGATCGTCCCACAAAAGACCAAGTTTACAGGGAATACGGATACCGGTGTCATGAACTGGGAAGAAAAAGCAATTCCGATCGCCCGTGCCTACCTAGGCGCAGTGCAGCAAGAAAAGAATTAAAGAAGGAGCGGGCGTCAGCCCCGTGGGGAAGTTTCGAAAGCCGCCAGCATCCCACTGGCACAGGCACCAGGAACAGGGCACGGGTGGAAAGCTATCGTGATAAGTCAGGAACTTTCCTCTCTGACTTGGCTTCCGTAATGATTGTTTGCTCCAGCCGTGCCGTTGGTAAATGCATCACATCACGCAATCCAGCACGGATCATGAATGCATCATGAATCTTGCTTGGTAAGTTCAGACTGTTCAGGAGGATGGTTCCGAGTTCAGAACGTCGGGTGAGTATGGTATTGTATTGTATGATACTCACGACATACAGACATGTACTGGGATTTGTGAGACCTCACTTTATACTGTGCTGGTAAGGAGGCGTTATGAGTTGTCTCCCAAGCATTGAAACATTCACTCACACGTCAAGCAAGACAATTTGGCTTCTCGAACGCTTCTCACCTGCAAGAGCGTTTTGTGCCTCGTCTCTCATTTCTTTTGCAACATCACGATATATCGCCAAATCTTGCTCGCTCCCATTAGCGCCAGATCAACTGTCTTACTTTTGTTTTCTGATCGATGCTTTCTTCCCGTTCATGTCCGACTTTTGCCCATGATCGAAAGACAGTTGGTCGCAATGTCACCCCGGGAAGGGGAAATTGAATATTACTGGCAATGCGCCGCTGTGGCATAAAATGCTCCCCAGCCCGAAATAGCGCTGGGTGTGGCAGCACAAGGAGAGGTTCCAACAATGGGTCGATCGATCCCGATCAGCAGCAAGCAACAACAGTGAATCCGAAACAATTGTAATCCTTCATCTTTTTGGCAAGCTAAATATATTGCTCATATATTTGGATTTCGGAAGCTTCCTCAAACCGCAACGCCTCTCCCATCTGATTACTCTTTCACAGGTCACGAGTTTTTGTGTTTATTAGTAACCTCCGTTCACAAACGGAGATACTTGATCAAGATGATCGTCATGAATGCCTTTCTTCGATCCCCCGTTCTGGAAACCTTACCCGAGCGAAAGGATTGGGCCAGCCAGCCCATCTGGGCAATCATGTCAAGCGACGGCTTGGCTTCGCATTGCGCAAACATGATCTGATAAATCGAGCCCACTCGTTGTGCGAGACTTCTTGGATATCTTGGCGGAGGATCAAAGTGCACATCGGTAAAAGACCAAATTGTGGTTCAATATGTCCTGATAACTGCTCTGCGCTGCACGTTTGTAAATCTTCAACATGTTCATGATACAAGTTCATGACAACTCGGCAGTCAGTCCACGCATCAAGTCAATACAGCCACAGCTGTCAGCAACCAATATGTACAGATTGCAAGCATGCCCCATGATGGCGGCGTCACGAAATTACCCCTCCAGTTGTTTGTTTCTTCCAATTGACCAATCGTTGGCAACCGTCGACCATGGCTTTTTCGCACGTGGCGTAATTGCTGGCCTGTGCTGTTCCAACGGCCGGTTTTATGGCTGAGCACAGTGTCAATTCTCATTGGAGATAGACATGCTGGGATGTTTGCTGCTCGGAAATAACCAAACTTATTACCAATGTCAACATACGAGGTATCAACAATCCCCATAGAGACTAAATAATCAGCGTATCATCACATCGGATGTCTGTATACCTTATACGACGATTACCTCTATTCGGGAGTCTCGGTACGTAATCAGGGGTGTGTAAGTACGATACATGCTCCATAGGTACCAACCTTATATCGAACTTGGGACATGAATCGCTCCTCGGTGTTCTTAAAGATGAGCGTATTCGGATCGACCGGCATAATTTGCATCAAGAGATGTTGTTCTGCAACCCAGCTTGGCACGCAAGATCATTATATTCGGAATGCCTACGAGGGTGACAACCGGAGGATGTCAATATGGTCAGGAGGACCTATTGTTGTGCCGTGTCTTGTCATTATCTGCAGCAGAGTGCTACTATAGGCAAGTGAGTCTGGCCTGGCTGGTCTGGCTGGAGATAACTCCGTGGTGGAGAGTATTTGTAACGGGCCTGCTGGATTGCGAGTCTCCCTTGCCGGATGTGGTTCACGATGCACCAGAACAAGGCAGGACCGCAGAGAGTATTGGGACGATGATGCAACGAAGATTCATGGGTCCTTTGCTTATGGACCGGCGGCGGTGGTACGGCAGACCTCTGGATGTTTCCTTCCGTGGTGTTTTGTTCGGGACCTTTGTCTCGATACACCACCTCCTCTCGACTGACTTCGTCCAGGGCCACAAACGCGGGCTAATATTTGGCAGAGGCCCATCTCGAGGACTACCAAGATCTCAAAAGCCTTCATCAACATGAGAATTCACATAGGGTCCGTTACACGACGATCAGGGACCTTTCCGCAGCAGGGACTTCTGGATCGACGACATACAGCTCCATTCTCGAAGCATTTGCTGTCCCGATAAGGAGAGAGGTTGGCCCCGAGAGCAGCCGTGATGGGATTTCGTCTGATATCGATATCTACGGGTGGGTGTGCCATCAGTCAACATAATCCGATAAGGGATATCAGCTTCACACCATGGAGAAATATTATACTAAGAGAGGGTGGGCAGCAGCGTCTCGCCAGATGGCCTCATCAATGCCACTGCTTGGAGCTTTTTGTGAAATGGCATGGACCAATGGCCGTTCCCAGGTTCGAATGGGATGCGTCCGTCCAGCCGCATTAATGCAGTGGATGGTCGGTGAGCAAGGATCGCAATAAAAGCTGCAGAGGGAAATTTGATAGCGAAGGTCCAAAACCAAGGCAGGAGTGCAGACGGCCAAATGCAAGCAATGGCTCCCCGCTCCACAGTCGACGAGGTGATCGACGAGGGGAACTTCCCTATCGAGTAATGGTCTGGGAATAGCGACATCTGTCCAAATTTTCGAAGCAATATCCGTCCTCCGTATCCGGGGCTGCAACCGGCCTTCCAGTAGTGCTTCGTTTCATTTTCTCCGGGCAGCTAAAGCACCAAGGAAAACAATGCTAGGAAGTCAGTAAACGAATATCGTGTCGTCTTTGAAACTCGATCGGTTGAGAAGAGAGTGCGCTACGGGAGAGCACCTGCGAAAAGGGGCAATTCGAAGCATCGAGAAGTTGAATTATGTTTCAAGGCTTGTTAAGCAACTAAGATAGAATCACGGTTACTGTCTACCTTGATGACTTTGCTTCGGGAGTGAGAACTGTACCAATACCAAGGTCCTGGGCTTGATCCTGTTGCACCGTCCATCAGAGCGCACAAGAGTGCCGTCCGTACTGTCAGGATGTCCACCTAGATCGCACCAGTTATTCTGTTTAAGTATTCCGGAATGGAGCCTTGAGTCATCCAAATAACCAAAATAACTGAAGCAAGGGTTCTGTTTTTGTAAACCGTTCGTGTAAAGTATCCAAGGCGATGTTATCCAGCCGTGCTGGGCGGCGGACGGAAGAAGCTGGGAAAAGATGAGGGGTAGGTATGCAAAAGTCGATGACGTAGTGCTCGCGTTTCCAATTGCCCTTGTCGCGATCGAAATTTCAATCGACGCTTTGACAGGCGCGTCGGACTGCTGTCTGGAAGACGCTAACAGAGTTTTTTGTGCCCCGTACCTTCCAGTGGGGTGCGACGCTGATGACCCCCAATCAACATGAGCTTGGACAAAAGCTTGGACTTTCCACAGGGGCAGAGCTCCATATTGACAGGCCCCAGCCTCCCTGTCCAGTGTCCACCAGCTCCAAACCCCACCTGGACCATCGAGCCTCAGCTTCGGTTCCAGTGCTTCTGACCACCTGGAATTATGGCATCAGCGTGAATGCCCCTGCTTGACCACCATTTTTCAGTGGATCAAGCGAGAGGGGCCCGCTACGTTAGCGTGCTCTAACTGAACTGTGCCCTGCTAACTTGGAGCTGGTCCGTGCTCGAATCTCGATTTCAGTGTGTTCATGTTCACCTCGCTCACCACCTTGGCATCTTCCTCGTACGTGTACTCTCACCTCAGCACCAGGGCCCGGTCGGAGCCACCGCCACAGGATTTGTTCCTTGTTTTTGTTGCAATTCCTGTGTGTTGGTTCCTCCTCGGACAACGATACTATTCCCAACAGCTTTGTATTAATCTCCGCATGCTTGCTTGGAGTGGGAATTGATGCCGTGAGGAGCCCGGCATCCCGGCGTGATGCCATGCAAGGGGTTCACCTTGAACTGACCGTGCTTACGTTTGGTATTCGTACATACGCATACGTTCCGTACCGGTACCAGGATTCGAGCAACCCATCGGAACCTGGAAGATGGCGCACAAACGCCTGAAGCACATCAAGAATCATCACTTGGACGGTTTACCAAACAGCTCACAAGCAAGAACGAAGACTGCAAATTTGAAGCCCCATTTTGACTTGACGATTGAGATTTTGTATCTCTCGTCGGACTTTGTCATATGGAGAACCCAGACTCTGGACCCCGCTGCGAGCAATCAGTGGACAGCACCGGGTTTACCGAGTGGGAAGCCCCATACTGATCGTCGTCGGTCAAACTTTATCTTCACAGCAGGCACAAAGGAGCCCGGAGAAGTTGAGGATCTCCTTCTTTGACGAGTCAAGGACAGAAACTGAGAGTCATTCTTTACGCTCTTGTCCACGTCGTCTCCAACAAGTACTATGGCTCCGTCATCCACCATCTCACCACAGCTCTGACTGGCTGAAATGGTCTCAGGATCGCACGGAGCAGGTTTCTGCCACGCCGTTTCCTCGCAGGTACTTGAAAGCAGGTGACCTGTTGTGCCTCAGCCCAATCAGCGAGTGCGCTCACCAGCCTCGGAGCTCGAACCCCCCAAATCCTGCACCGCCATCCACCAGGATCACCGGAGCTCAGCCCAACGATCTTCACCACCCCCACGCGTTCAGGGTTTCCCCCGCAAAGATCAATGATTGAGGCTGGTGAGGTCTGAGGTCTGGGCCTCGTCACCTTGCCAGTCCGGGAATTGAGTTTTGCGGGATTTTGCGGTGTGATGGGAGCAGATATCGGGCTTGCCATGCCACAGGTTCACCGTTTCTGCGATTCCCAAGAATCCAAGAGAGGCAAAACTGTGACAGGGACCGGCGTCGACTCCTGACTATCAATCACATCACCAACACCCTCCTTGCTTGATGACTGGTCGGGAACAATGTCCAGTCTTTCGATAGAAGCTGAGATGGGGTGAGAAAAGAGGCACGAGCTCAGTAGCGGTCGCACTCCGATCTTCCTGGCACGGCTTAGTTCCTGTTTCCGGAAGCCTTCATCCCTCGCAGATTCGCCATGCAAAATAGCGGTGAGGAGATTAAAACTTGGGTCAACCACCATTTTCTCTCCAGACTTTTCTCACCCATTTGCCTCCGATGGCAAACCTACGTTTTGCAATTTTTCATGGCTCCAAAACGCCGAGAGACAAGACAGTCAAGCACTGGTACCTGTATTCCTTACCTCCTTTACAGCAGTCTGCTAACTCAGGTTGTCCGGGCAATTGTAATAATTCTCCTGGTTGGTCCACACCTCCTTTGTCGAGATTTTCTTGCACCGTATACAAGTGGCCCTTTGCGTGGCAAGAACCGGTCGGTGCCGGTGTCCTGGCGGTACCCCGCACATCCGACTCCGGCGCCCTTGGTATGCCGTGTCAAAAGACGTCTTCCGGACTGACGGTCCTACCCTTCGGCCGACCATGGTGTCGGACCCACTGCGTCGGGGTGAGACTGCTGCGGCTCTTCCCCTGAAACAAGCGCGAGGAGTTTGTACGACCTTTCTCTCATTCTGTTGTCATGTACAACCCAATTTTGGTTGTTTATCGACGATGTCGTTGCTGGCTTGGATACGTTTGTATTGGCGTTTGTCAAGTGACAGCACACCAACGCAGTGGTGGATGGACAGCATCTGGGTGGGAACGAGAAGGCCTGTGTCAACTCTACACTTGGGCGGCTCTCTTCCCGCTGCCACGGTTCTGATTTCTCGTTTGTCGTCACACAGGCCTCATATCGTGATACAAAACTGGTCCCCTTCATTGGACATTTGTGTTTCACGGTGATGCCGCCCGTTTCCTTCATACTCTTGCACTAGCTATTTGTCCAAGACACTCCCTTCCACCTTTAGCTTGTCGGCCGCTTGATACAACACTTTCTAAAACACTCGAATCGGATCCTGGGCTGGTGAAGTGGCATCCTCCTGCGCTCCGCTGCAAGAACTGCAAATGCCTCATCAACCTCGCGGAATCTGGGCCTCTTGTGAAGTGTTGTAGTCGGTTAATGACGGTGTCGAGCTTCTCGGGGTCCAGATCACCACGAGTCTTTGGCTGTTTGTTTTGGTGGTGTGCTTGTCATACCTCAGAGAACAGGCTTTTGCAGAGTTGGTTGGCGTCAGAAGAGCAGGATATCAGCATGGTTCTGCAGTGAGCATGCAGACGTCTCCCAAAAGAACCCGTCGGAGCCACTGGCCCTGGGTCATATCGTGTCTTTCCCCAGATTCTCGGCTTCTCGAGGGTGCCGCTGGGGAACATGAGCACGCTCTGCTTGTCAGGCGGCGTTTCCTCTTCATCGACGCAATGGTGGGAATCGCGAGAGGCGCTCAAAGCTCAACACGAGACAGATGCACCGTTGCAGCCGTTGCCAACAGTCTAGATTAGACTGTGACAGGTTCCTTCTGTCACTTCCACGACCGGCCTGTTGCTGAGCATGAACCCTTCATGCGTTGAAGTGAGGCACGAGTGTGAATATCAGGGTCTTGACGGGGCTGGGTCCCATTAGTGACACGGAATTGTGCCACTCGGTTCTGTTGGCATTCTCAACATAGCCCTTTTCCGATGTACTCGAATTTCCAGAGCAAGTCACTTCCCCTCTCGTTGCCGATCGGGCCGAAGGAATGTCACGAATGGGACCATGCAAGAAGCCCTCCTGTAATGCGGTCCGTGGAGATCGAGCCAATGACTCGATGCGCCGTACCAGTATGATGGGCATCTAATACTGCTAGATTGCGGACCCAAGGAGACTCGCAACTGCAGTTATGGTCCAAACTGTTTCTGCTATCCTAGCCGTCGGTACCTCGAGTTAGCTCCCACACTTCCCTCACGGAATCAACTAGAGTGAAAAATTATCATGGGCGCCACAGTTGGGTCTAGGGAGGTCAGGATAAACACCAAGATGGGGCGAGTGCTGCATGTCGGTCTATTTGGTAATTGATATTGCCGCCTAGGCTGGGTGGCGATTCGGTGGACAAATTAGCAATACGAGAAGCTCAAAGACGACATCGACGCCAACCTCTTGTCCACTTCGCGGTTTCACGGCGGTTAGAAGACGTTGTGAAAATTGGGAGGTCTGGGGCAGGCAAAAACAGTGTCACTGCATACGTAGTGTGTACACTACCGTTAGCTGTATTCTTCCCCAACGGCTTGTGCCTTGTCTCCTGAACCGTGATTCCCCTTTTCCGAAGATTTTGACGTGGTCCCCCCCTGAGTCCACCCGATGCGCACCTCCATCGCCAAGATCCCTGGGCCGACCCCACTGGAGCGCTGTGGTTGCCACGGCAAAATTGGCAAGCGTCGATACTGGATGTAAAAACGGAGTTTTACCGCGAGGGGTTGCAATAGGATTGCACTACCAAATGCATGAGGATCTGTAGAGCTTCATGTCTTCAACCTTCTTGCTTGGTAACCATCAGGACCCGCACCTAGTCGCTAGATCTTTTTGGATGCATACACAGAACACACACCGCGGTGGGGATGCCGAGCATCTACAGTCGTCCAGGTTGAGGATATCACTCACAGTTCGTTTCAATATTTGAGTGGAGATACTACTCTAATGTCCCCTTCCACCTCAGCTGCGATACGCCAATCGCCAATTGACAGCCAGCCAACCAGCGAGCGAAAGCAGTGAGGAAGAGAGGGGCTCGAGACGATTGACCAACAAGACCCCTCTCCACTGGCTTCAATGCACAAGCTCGCTGCACCTTCGTTCTGAAGCTATTCGTCCCATTATTCCCATCAGCAGCATGTCCCAAGACAGACGAGCCGAGAACCCAGAGATACCAGGAGCGGGCAGCAGCAGCAAGCCATATTAAAGGGCACCATTGTTTGATATGCTTGCCTTATCTCCTGCAGACTAGAACGGTACGACATTAGGATTGACTGCGACCTTGGGGACATATCTCGACGCAATGTCACGCCACTCTTGCCTCTGCCAATGTGAATGTGCAAGAACCGTTTGGGCCAATGATAGGGGCCTACATCATGAACTTCTCTCTGAATTGTTCCTTTGCAACTTGGATATGCTTTCCCTATCGATGGTGGCCCAGACCCCGTTCAAGCTGAAGTTGCCGACCTGCTTTCTGGGCTTATGTCGTCCTACCCCTCTCCCCCGCCAGAAGATGACGAGAAAAAGCCCGTCTGGCGAATGCTCGCATCACTTGGCGGTTCATGGCTTATGTATGTCGATGTTTTTATGGTGTGTCGGATTTCTTCCAAACAACCGCTACATGCATAATCATCATCCGCCCAATGATTGATTGGGATGGGGTTTGGAAGAATAGTTGTAGATGGTGACTTTGACGTTCTGTCCGCAATATAACAATACAATGCATTGCAAGGTGGCCAGGCAATCTCCATTCACTGTACAGTATCATGGGTGTTATCAGTAACACTGTAGCAGCAGGACCCCTCCCTCCCTCTACAGCCGCTGTGTGTCTGTGGGTGTGTTTGATATCCGATGGATTGCCTATCCTCACTCTCAGCGACATGTCTCGGCTCGGCGGCCACCTCAGTCAACCGTCCACAGATTACAACGGGCAAGACGTGCAGCAGCATGCAGCCACAAAAGGCAGACGGGCAAGAATATGCGACCTACCCTAAGATTTGCAGCAGTCCTTCGTCCGGTCGGGAAGCAATCTCAGCCAATGGAGCCGCAACGTTTGCAAAAAGCCACACCTGGAAGGGGGGGGGGGGGGGGGAGAAATAATACATGTAGCATACATATTATGTAGGCTTTGATAGTGGGCCGATTCGACTGCACAACAGGACGTGACATATTGGCACCGGAGAGAGGTGCGAAGCACGGCAGCGTAAAATCCGAGTCCTGCGGTTACTTATTAGCTAAAGGTCCGAGTCAACAGCGACGCCGTGCCTTTGCTTTTCAGAAATAGAGACTTGGTGACTCGGGCTGTTTGTGGTATTGAGGTACCAAGAGAAGCAGGTGGTGATAGCACTGGGCAACATAATCCTGCGTCAGTTACCATGCTTTTAATAACACAAGAAAACGACGGGCATAGACCAATCTTTCCATAAGTTACACCCACTCACGACACCCTCTCTGACCCTCTCACGGCCATGTGGAAAGTTCCGAGAGACCATCAAACCCTCATGCCAGACCGCGGCCCCCAGGTGCACAAAGGGACGGCAGGACGGCAGGACGGCAGGACGGCAGGACGGCAGTAATCAATGGATTCAATCATCTTTGAATTCCCGCCATGACTTTCAAGATGCCAATAATGATTCATCACCTTCACCCTCGCCGTCCATAAGTTACATGCATAACCCGGCATCAGCTGTCGTATGGTCGAAAAGCCAGTACTGCATGGCATGTATAAACGTAGCTTCCTGGCCTCAATCAAAGTTCCAACTCACTTGTGGTGTCCCGCCAGCTCGATTGCGGAGGGATCCAGAATGTAGGACTGCGTGCTGCATCGATCGCTGCAAGTTTCACATTGACGCTATAAATCTAGACGCAGCCGGCGAGAGGGGCTCTTTTCTGTCCGGCGAGAAAGGGGGGGGAGCACAAAGGTTGCCCACGGCAGTGGTCTGGTATCAATAGCCGCTGCCGGAAGTGGCACCGGGAAGAGCACACGTAGGTAGGTCATTTCAATAGCTGTGCGACTAACTACTACAAAGAGACTTCCAGACCATCATTATCACATACCTTAATCATGACACCCTTCGAATATTCGAATTAAAAGGGTACAAGGCCCTCGTGTAGCTAAGACGCTGTGGCCAACGGTCTAGACTCTTGATCGATAAGAAACATGTAGCCAGGTATGGTCCACTCCTTTTTCGGCAACGTCAGGACGATATGTTGGAAAGGTCAATAGCGAAAGAGGGTGGGCCGCCTTTCTATTCTCACTGGCTAGCCTGACTAAAAGGTAGATTTCCTCCGTCCAAGCTGTCAAGATGTTATGCTTCACCCCTCCATCTCGGATTCAACACCTGCCAGTCTCCCTACCGGTGCGGACTGGTAGTTATTTACAGTCTACAACAACTTTCTCAAATACAACCTCACAGGAGTCATCATGACAGCGTTATTATCAACAGCTTGCAAAGGAAGGAAGGTTCAAGTACCCACCCTTAAGTGTAATACATGTATACAATACCTCCGCCAGCAAAACAAGGCGTCGATCGGCTACAGCGGCACGCGGAACTCCACAAATATAGTGTTAAGGGTCTTCTTTCCTGGGCTTGAGGTAACGTTTAGATCGGAACGAGAACAAGAATAACGAGAGATTGCAAATCAAGGGTTTTCGGCTGGACCCTTTGTTGATCCTTTCCTTGTCCTTCCTGGGCTGTTCTCCTCTTTCGAAGCCTCCCAAGGATTTCCCAAGCGTCTTGGTAGTCGTAACAGTCTCCACTGATGGGCCTTACCATAAACGGGTATGGTATCCCGTCCGCCCGGCCGCTTTGCCCCGGCTGCCCGCCGTTGTTCTCGACCTGACTAGTTATCCGTATTAATGCTCTCTTACGTACTTGCACACCACCTTGATATCATCTACAAAGATTGACAGGTCGCACCACCACATTAATAGACACCCATCTGATAAGACAAGGACGCCAATAAAGACCCCTTGAAAATCCCCGGCTCTTCACTCCCAATCAATCCAGAATCCTAAGCTTGATGATTTCATATCGAGCCTGATTGACTCTGATCGCCTCTGCAAGCCGCAACCAGATCGGTAATGATCTTCATGGCCTCGTATGTTTGCTCTGTCGTCGATTTTAAGCTCGCAGGGTCTTGCCCAAATTAATTAGATGATAGTCGTGAAGTGGTCTGCCAGTGACGAAAGGGTCTAGGCGATCACTGATACCGATTCTGAGAATCTATCGGGGTTTGTGAAGTGACACTAATCGCTGTGATACGAACATGTTAGCGCAAGACCTGAAGATAATTTCCCGTGAGATGTATCTGGACACTTCTCGATGTACCTGTGAATCCCGTATCCAGCTTCGGAAGAGAGTAGGCTACATTGGATAATCGCTGCACTGTGGTGACCTTCGACTCCGAGTTTGACGTCAGAATATTCCTTCTAGCGGGTGCTGTCTTTGGCCGATCAATCTATCGACATACTAATCCCATCTGAAGGGAACCCAAGAGAAAAAAAAGTAAACAAAGGAGAATGATGTCAGGAGCAGGTGCCAAGTGATGGAAGCTTCCCAAGTCACGAGACTGTTGACTTTAGTGTGACACGAATGAGACTCAGGGGTAATGGCAACTTGGGACTTTGAAAGTAAATAAAGAGACGTTATTATTACAAGGTAAATAATACTTTTAAGGAATCTTTTAAAAGGATATAAAAGATTATAACCCGTTGCTATCTGTGGCGTATATCCATTCATGTATAATGCACAATGCTCTTGAGCAAAACATCCTCCACGCCAACCCCATCCATCGTAAGGTCTCGCCGTTTCACGAGAGCCGGAGCAACAACAAGCTGCACGCGCGGAGGCTTGGACTCTTGGTTGCGCTTAAGCGCTAGCACTCCATCGTCATCGTGTACCTTCATTATACCGGCATCGAGCTGATAGTCTGTTCGTTGCAGAAACTCCTGGTTGTAATATCTCCACTCCAACGGGGTTACCTGCCGGCTGAGCTTCTTGTCGAGGTTGAGGGCAAGGTCGATGATGTCTACGAGCTGCTCGGCCATGCTGTCTTCGGGACTACCCAATGTGATGTGGAGAAAGCTATCGACAATGCCCTGTTTCCAACTTCCAATGTCAAGATCCTCTGGGGACTGGCCATCCAGAGAATTCTGAACGATCTGAGTGGTGTTCAGCGTCCACCTCCAGGTTGCAATTTCCTGTTCGTGAGACGAAGGCGTTGAACCGGGTTCAGCTAGGTGCGGAAAATAATTAATAAATGCATGCGACTGAGCTATCGGTCAATTCACCTCGCTGTAAGAACCGCCTTATCTCCACGATGCTCGAGGACACGGTCTGGCCTGCCCAGTGGAAACCCCCAAAGACCTCGGTCGTCAAAACCTTCCACACAAACGCTTCGAGAAATCTGGCGAGTCCGACACTCGTTTCGAGTATCTCGAGGTAGGTGGGAAGCGCTGGTGCAGTAGACATCAGGTGGGGATAATATTTCGCTTCTCTCGTATTTTCTGAGCGCATCGTTGGCAAGATACGATGCTTGAAATCCTTGGAGCAGACGGTTGCGAAGGAGTCGATGAGATAGCGAAGGTGGTCGGCTGTCTCGATCAGGTAGCTGTCCGAACACTGGGACGATTCGAGTCGATCCTCGGCGTTTCGTTCGCTCAGTTCTTCAATCAGCTTTTGCTCACTTTCTCGAATGTCGTAGAGTTCGCTGCGTAGTTCGTCCCGTTTTTGTTTGAGTTCCGCAATCAATATTTCTTGGCGCTGGATCATGTGTTGTTGTTGCTGGTCCTTTACCGCGCTCTCCTCCTGGTTCTGATCCTGATCCTGTAGAACTGGGTTCATATGTCGCTCAACCCTGGCTGGAGGAAGAAGTGTGGGAGCATGGGCCGTTGTAGTGTCGGAATGTTTGCTCTCGGCCATATCTTCGACTACTCCGGGTTTTGTGATACGAGCACCGTGGCTGCGCTTTCGCCGCTGCTTTGGAAAGGACCTGGTAGCTACCTGCGGGGTAGTTGGGTGTCTCGTAGAGTTGATAGTCGACAGGTTTCCTCCTGGCAGCGGTCTGAATGACGTCCTGGGGAATTCGACAACATGAAGTGAGGGTGGATATAACTGGCGGCAAAGGAAGTACCTGACAGGAAATGGACGTGTTCAAAGTAGGTTAATTGGGTTGTTTAATAATTTGGCGGCATGTCCTGGTCTAAGACCGGAATCTGCTAGACCAACCATGAAAGGGTTCGTTCTCTTTCGGCAACTACACATCCACCTCTATGGCAGTATCCGGGAAGGTGACGGTCTTGATAAGGAGAAAGGCCAGATCTCCAACCGCCTCATCATTCATGAACCGAGCCTGGCTGAAGCCAGCGCCACGTCACGTCTTGTTGTCAAAGAGATAAGTGACGGTAAGAGCAAGCGACACCCAATGGATGGTAGTTTGAGAGCCAGGCGATGAGGGGCTATACCTGGCCACCACCCTTTTGAAGGAACTTGACTGCACAGCCGGGCAACCCGCCAAGACCAAGACTTGTCAACAACTAGAAAACTATTCGTCTTCGGCAACACGGAAATGGAGCTAGTGATGCAGTACTGCCCCAGGCGCATGCGACAGCCTCACTATTGCGATCCAGACTTCAACAAACTTGCGCATTCATTATTCCCAAAAGACTTGGGCTTTGTCACCCCGAAGCAGCACTTGATGACAACCAAACCCTGCCCCTTCTCGGCCGTGCTGTCGGCACCAACGCTTTCCATCGACTCCTGGAAACGGTGCGCAAATTGAGCAAACAAACCACGGCTGTTGTTGTTGTTGTTGTTGTTGTTGTTACCCTCGCAAACTCAGCTAGCCATGTCTGCGGGGCCAAGCTCCCGTCCTGGTGACTCAACAGGGGAGGTTTTGGTGATTGGGATTGATTTCGGGACAACGTACGTCGGTTTCAACGTTGAATATCTGGCCCATATTATGCTAACACTTGTCTCAAAACACATTAGATTCAGCGGTGTTTCATATGCAACAAAAGCCAGCTACAAAAAGAAGAAGGTCACGCGCATCAGGCAGTGGCCGGGCAGCGGCAGGGATGAATGCAAAGTGCCTACCGAGATATGCTGGAGGGAGGGGCACGCCGTTTGGGGATACCAGATATTGGACGAGGAACGACGACTCAAGCTGTTCAAATTACTGCTCCTCGACCATGAGGATCGCAGCTCCGAGATGCATGCATCTCCATCTCTTGAAGAGGCCCAAACGTACCTGGATGAAGCCGGCATGACAGCCACCAACGCTGTGACTGAATATATTCAGCTGCTGTGGGATCATGTCAAGGACGTTGTCCGCAAAGATTTGGGCAAGAGATTGCTCAGCAGATTACCATTTCACATTGTCGTCACTGTTCCAGCCATTTGGAAGCATTCGGCCCGCCAGAGAATGGAGGATGCTGTTAGGGCCACCGATATCATGAAAACACGACCCGGGGTCGGCAGTACATTTTTGGAGCTGGCGCCAGAGCCTGAAGCGGCGGCCCTAGCAACGCTATTGGATCGCCGGCGGTCGACCGAAGAACATGATGTATATGTGGTCTGTGATGCTGGAGGTGGTACTGTGGTAAGGATATGACCCTGCCCTTTCGAGAGGAGAGACGAAAACTGACAACCCACTTCTCTCCGCCCGCAGGATCTAATCACGTATGCCATCGAGGCAGTCGGCCCTATCCGGATGTCCGAGGCTGTCGGGGGAACAGGTGGGCTCTGCGGCGGATCGTTTGTGGATCAGCGCTTTGAGTCGATTTGCCAAGAACGACTGGGCGCACGGTGGGATAACCTCAGCAAGGCTGGGTACAACGAGGTGATGCGACTGTGGGAGTATAATATCAAGCGTACGTTTGGAGGCAACACGGTGAACGAGTCTCGGGGTTATCCCTTGTCGTTGCCAACCGAGCTAGCGATTGACTTTTATGATTCCGACGACTTGACGGAGGAGCCGCATATTATAGGGGGTAAAATCATGTTCAAGGCGTATGAGATACTACTTACTAGATCTGTCTCGATTGTGTCTTGGGAAGCCGCCGCTAACCAACAACTTCTTCTAGATACCATATTGAACAGGCCTTTGCTGGTTGTTTGGACGAGATTTGGAGGCTCGTCCGAGAACAAATTGAAAGTGCATGGGCGGCCAGTTCCAAAACACCAGTTACGGTATACGCCCTTTCCAACAATCCTCTTTCATTCATCCGACTTTCAAACTGACTACTCATAGGGCGTCATTCTGGTCGGCGGCCTAGGAGCAAGCCCGCATCTATACGACTTCCTGCAGGTCAAACTTGCTGACTGGAATGTCGAGGTCATACAACCGCCTGGGGAAAAGGCGTAAGTACCCCCTTTTCCGTAGTGCATGTGCACCTAACCCTGTATACATCCTATTAAATCGGGGCAGGCCAAGAGTTAACCACCGGTTCCATTTTAGGCGAAGCGCCATAGCTTACGGCGCGGTATGCCACGGCTTTGACAACGCTGCACGCGGGTATCATGTGTCGAAGCCAGTTCGGGTCACGTCTACCATCTCACGCATTAGCGTTGGGACGAACCTTCGAGAACGCTGGGACGAAACAAGGCACGATCAGCAGGATCAAATTTGGGATAAGGATTTGGGTGAATGGAGGGCTGCCAACCAGATACAATGGTACTTGAGGAAGGTTGGTCTTTCTAACATTCTTTTGCTGGTTTCCTTATTTCGAACAACTGCGCTAATCGGCTCTCTGCTCCCGACTTAGGGAGATCGTATCGATCTCAGAAGGCCAGTCTGGCACCCCTTTTTCCAATTGCTACCCATGGAGTGGGACGGGCAATGGAAATCGGCCATGTACCAGTGTGAGGACGAGAACCCGCCTAGCCGAGTTACAAGCACGGTCAAACCGCTAGGCAATTTCTCCTGGTCCCTCAAAGATCGCATTGCCATCTCGAGCATTCCCAACTATACTACCGCTCAACAGACAACTATGAAGAGGGTGGATTATGAGGTGGGGATGGTACCCACTGGTAGCAGCGTTAGTTTCCAGGTTAAGGTGAATGGTATACGCCTGGGAACGAAGAACGTTACTATGCGGGCATTTACCTCTGAAGTAAATTACGAGCAGATGTACGCTGATTTTAATAGCCTAACACTCGAGGGAGATGGATATGCGGAAAATAGTGCATATTATGAGGGTGGATTCTATAGTTAAGATACTATTCTAGCTTAGTATTTAACTTTTAATTTGAGGAAAACTCAACCGTTCTTAGGGCTATAAGCTCTAAGATTTCCTTTATATGCCTACTAGAATAAACAGATATAGTAAGTAAATGCATTATATTATAGGAATAACACGATATTTGTTAGTTATACTAATTACTATACCTAGTAAGGGAACTTTTAAAAGGACATGAAAATTGCAAAGCATGGCGAGTACAAGCAAAATCATGAGATTAAACAAACAAATGCCAGAACAAGGCAGAATTTAATCAAGATATTACAAACGCAAGTACAACGAGCAAAAACAAACAAAGCAAAAAAAAGCTATGACCAGACAATCAGACATTTGACAAATGAAAGAGAGAGGAAGAGAAAGAGTGTCGCCATAAGGTCATCCAGCCCAGCCATTAATACCAGACATCAAAACATCATTACTCCTTGTTCCTCACGATCCATCATAACAGACATCAACTTGGATCCATCCCCGTTTACTCTGGCTCAAACAACCAACCACTCCTGGCTAGCAACCAGCACGTGATCGACAGTCCACCTCCTCTTTTCCTTCGTCACCGTCCCATTTCCATTGTTCTCGGCAATGCCAAAGTGATCTCCCCCATGGCGATGAACATGTCCGTCATCATTAGCATCCGGTGTATCCAACGTCCACTCCGACGTCCTCAGCCCGACATACTTGCCAATCAAGTCATCCGACTTATTGCTTCCTCCTCCCTTGGCCTGCTTGGCCCAGCTCTCAGGCGAGGTACTATGACCCGACAGCCCAGCCTTGCCCAATCGGCTGACCAGCCTCTGATACAAATTCGTAAACTCCTGTTCCGGCTTGGTCCATCCCCCAAGTCTCAAATACGACCTCTTGAGCAACTCCAACTGCCACGCCGCCGTCTTGGCCAAATCCTCGGCCTTGACCACACCAGCTCCGTTCTCCCCCTCCGCCGCCGCCGTTCCATTCACGCCCTTCCCATTAGGCGCCGGCAAGTAGCAAACACTCACTGCCCTTCTCGGGCCACCCGGCCTAGAAACACCCGCCTTCTCACTCTCCCTCAGCAGCGAGTCAATCTCCCTCAAGACCCCCTCGGCAAGTCCCATGGCACGATCAACCCTCCCATCGGTGGTATACAGCGCCCCCAACATCTGCGTCATTTCAACCGTCACCGGGTCAAGCACACCCCTCGACCTTCTCAAATTATAACACATGCGATCGCAAAGCTCGATAGCAGCGGGGATGTTCTTGGCCGCGACGTGAGCATGAACCATCATCTTGCCGACCGCCAACACCCGTGAACTTGTCCAGTTCTTTTGCACCTCTCTAGATCGCCAGAGCTTGAGCAGCAGACCTTCCAGCTCCACGTAATTCTCTTGGGATCCTAGGAGACGGACTATGCCTGCGAGATCGGCGAACTTGAGACGGACAAAGTCTATGCCCTTTTCGCGGAAGATCGATAGGGCGCAGCTGGTGATTTCTCGTGAGAGCGACAAGTACTGCTGCCACAGCTTGTTGTCTTGAGCCGGGTGAGGAGCGTCGTCAATGCCAGCGAGGTACTCGGCCAGCTTGTAGCTGTATTGCACTTGGGCAAGGGAATCATACCACCCCATTCGATGGATGAGTGTGAAGGATGCCTTTGCAACATCCAGTGCCTTGGCCCAGTTGGACGACTTGAGAAGCGAGAGGACCTGGGCATTTGCCGAGCGGCAGACCAAGGCTGGGAATGAGAAAGTCTTGGTCTGTTGTGTCAAGTAAGAGTGATAATCCTTGCCTGCTAGGCTGGACAAGATGGCCAGGTAGAGGAGGTAGAGTGCGTCGTCGGGGATGCCCGAGAGGTGGCTGACGTAGCGAGCTTTGAAGAGGGCAAAGAGCTTTTGGTCCAGGACAGAGATCATCTGGTCTTGGTGTTTCTGCTCGACCCAGAAAGACCGCAGTTTGGCGCCGTGCTCGAGGATGATGAAGATTTCGACCCTTTTGCTGGATGAAGTCGTGATGATGGACTTGTATGACTCGTACAAGGAGATCTCGAGCAAGGTAGAAGCCATCACCTCGCTGTAGCTGAGCAGCACGCTCAACTTGATATGCGCGTGGAGGTGCTGTTCCATTGAGACGAGGAAAACGAAAGCAGTCTTGGCAATGGACTTGTGGTTGTGCGCGTCAAGCTTGATGATGACGTCGAGATCCTTGTGCAGCACCACGCTGTCGAAATCAAAGCCCGACCCGGAAATGCCAAAGATGATTTGGTGTCTGAGTTGCTGGACTAGTTTAAGGCCGTACGTGCACAGCCCGGCGGCGATGTAAATCTCGGAGAGGAGACAGCCTGCTTGATACAGCGCGACGGAGCCGCAGGTCGTCGTCGTTGCGATGCCGATAAAGGCGACGTGCAAAAGGTCCATGATCTTGGCGTGGTGGGAACATGTCTTGCCGCCCAGTTTCTGGTAGATGATGATGATGTCCTTGAGTTTGTGGAGTGTCGTCTCGTGCCAGACTCCGAGCTTGAGTTTGAGCTCGGCGTAGGCTTCGAGACAGAGGACCAAGGCACGCTCGATGGTGGTCGTTGTTGTCGAGCCTGGTTTGCCTGTGGTGATGATGGTCACGTACACCTTGGACAGGCGCTTCTTGACTGTCGTGATGATGGTTTCCGTCACGGTGGTGGTGGTTGTCTTGATGATCTCCTCGTAGATGGTCACTGCCTCGTGGTAGTGCTTTTCGTGGCGTTCGCAGATCTTGGCCAGCGCCAACATGGCCGTGATGAGGATCGCCGAGGAAGCGCCAAACACAATGGTCACAGTCTCGCGGAACTTGACGCTGATCTCGTACAAGACCTGGATATCCACCTTGGCGTGGTACTCGAGAACGTAAATGTACTTCTCGTAGATGAGTGTGATGACCTCCTCGGTGAAGTGGAACTCTTTGTGGTGGTGGACAAATGTCTCCCAGAGCACGGCACACAGGTGCTGCAGCTCGGTCCAGGACTTGCGCTCGTGGTAGTACCTGATCAAGATCACTGCAGCCTCAAAGGCATCGTGGTGGCAGTGCTTCTTGCCCTGGTTCAAGGTGGTCACGATCTGGATGTAATACTCGTAGGCGTCGCTGCGGCCGAGGAGACGGCAGTGGTCAGCCAGCATGTACAAGGTCTTGATGGTCAGTCGGTGCGAATGGCCCAGCTGCTTGCGGCACTTGGCCAGAAGCTCAATGTAGATCTCGATGACCTTCTCATGGCGATGGTGCTCTTCGTAGAATTTGATCAAGACGGCAAGAGTTTCTTGGATGCGGACGTCCTCGATGTGCAGGGATGCCAGGCATGCACGGAAGATGCCGAGGTAGATGGCCTCGGCCTTGTCGAACCAGCCCTGACGGTGGTAGCAAACGGCGAGACGAGTGGCAACAGTTATGCACTCGGTGATACGCGTCTCGCTGAGCTTGATGTTGACGTCGGCGGTGAGGATGGCCTTCCAGGTGATCTCGAGGGACTGGCGGATGATGATTTCAGCCTCGGCCCAGTTCTCAAGCTTGATGTAGAGGTTCGCGAGCGCAAGGCAGGCATCGAAGAAGTGCTTGTCGGCCTTGCCCTGCTTGCACCGGGTGAAGTGAGTCTCGTAGATCTCCTTGATGACAGTGGTGGTGTTAGTGGTCTTGGTGACCACAGTTGTCTCGGTCATCTCCTCGACCACTTCGGTGATGAGGATGGTGGTCTGACCAGCCTCACCGTCGGTGACCTTGCCCTTGCTCTTGAACCAGCCCCAGACCTTGGTCAGGATAGAGATGGCCATCTCGAGCATGCCAAACGCTTTGAAGAGCTTGCCAATCTCGCGGATGCGGATGATGATGGTCTCGTCCTCGAAGCTGTGGTGCTCGTACTCGACCCAGAGGCAGATCAGGATGCTGCAGGCTTCCTCCCTGCGGCCGTGCTTCCTAAGGAACTCGATGTATGCAATGGTGATGTTGAGCTTGAGGATGTGCAGCTCGACGGTGGCCTTGAGGCGGCAGATCTCCGAGATGCGGCGCCAGAGGGTGATGTAGATCTTCTCGGCCAGGTGCCACTGCTTCTGGGTCTCATAGAGGATGGCCAGTTGCAGCAGAACGCAGATACGCTTCTCGCTGTGGAACTCCAGCTCGTCCGATGTCTCGAGGAAGAAGCCGGCGTACTCCTCCATGTCAATGTCATGGCGACCTGTGATGCTGATCTCTAACTCGCCGAGGTGTTCCCGCAAACCCGAGGCTTGATGTGAGTGCTTGCCGAAGCGAGCGACGTAAATCTCGTAGAGCACCTTATAGATGAGGGTGGCCTCGTGCTCCTCCTTGATCTTGACGTAGAGGTCGGCCAAGACCTCGTACCACTTGATGACAATGTCGCTGGTACTGCCGTGCTTGTGCTTGCAGATCTCAATCATCAGGAGGATCATCTTCTCACGGTAGATAACAATCTCGGTGCGCTTGGTGATGGTGATGGTGGCAGTGTACTCCAGGAAGAGGTTGGTGCAGGCCACCACGATGGTGCTGAACTTGGACAAGACCACCTGGCCAAGGTTGACGACGCGGTAGAAGTACTTGGCTCCATCCAGCGTGTTACCCGCGACATGGACGTGGATGTTCCCCATGATGATCAAAGTCTGCAGGACCGACAGGTGCTTCTCGCCGAAGCAAGATTCACGGACCTTGAGCGAGAACTCGTGGTGCTCCAGAAGCTTGGAAGCAGGCAGGCCATAGGCGCAGACAGCCCTTTCGAGAAGGGCAAAGTTGCATGAGCCGGGAAAGTACTCGTGGAAGTCCTTGGCCAAGACAATCTCGCCCTTGGAGCCATAGTAGCTCGATGACTTGAAGTGTGCCCGCCAGTGCTTCACTGCGTAGTACAGGAGCGGATGGGAGTGAAACAGCTCGTCCACGGTTCCGTCACCGAGGAGGTCAAGGCTGGGCTCGGCCTCATCCGAGTGGCAAAGGACCAACTTGGAGTAAAGGAGAAGCACAGAGGTCAAGTGCTTGTGAGCATCTTTGACAGAAGGGAGAGACTTGCCCATCTGGGTGTCCCACAAGTAGGTGCGGATGGACTTGCTCTTGAAGTGCAGACTGCCCTGCTCGATGACGACAATGTCCTTGACATGGTCAGAGATGTGCTTGGGAACGTCGGCTTTAGCGCTGCCAAGCTTGCGGCCTTGGACGTTGAGGCGGAGGAGCTCGGCCATCTCGGACACGGCAAGTGGCCTATCAGCCACAAGCATAAAGGCCAAAAGAGTCCGCGTGGTCTCATCCTTGAACGAGAGCTTGGAGACAAGCTTCTTGATCTGTTCGTCAACACCGCCACCGATGTTGTGTGCTGACTTGGCAAAGCCCTCGGCAGACGATGTGGCATTCTCCTTGACGAGGATGCGGACGACAATGTAAGCCCAGAGGAAGGATACCTTGGCCTTGGTCGCGAGTTCAGCGACAACCTTTTCCTTGTCCCCAGAGCTCAGTCCAGCGAAACCGGCAAGTCTGGAAAAGGAGTGCCGGAAATAGGCCTTGATGTCGTTCTGGAGATGCTGAGGCGTGATGGTGAAGTGGTGGCATCCGTCGCTAAGGTGAGAGATGGGCTTGGAGAGCGTGATCATGCGGATGTGCTGGAAGCCGCTGATACGCTGACGGAGAGTCTTGTGGAACTCCAGGGGCGTCATCTTTTCATCTCTCAGCTCGTGGAACCCGTCGACGATGAGGGCGAGGTTGACATGGCGATCGTTGAGAGTCTTGAGACCAGCCTCGAGAGCCACCCAAAGAGATCCCTCGAGCTTGGCGAGGGAGTGATGCTTGTCATAGGCATCAAAACTGTCGACCAGCTTGCCGTAAAGCTCAACATCGCCCACGTTCTTCTCAAGAAGCTGGAACAGGATGCTCTTGAGGAATGCAAGGACGGTGCACTTCGCAGGAGCGTCGTAGGGAAAGTTGTAAGTGAGAGTCGAGTACTGGACGTGGTCCAATGGTCGTTGCAGTCTCTCCTTGACCCAGCCGGCAAGCACCGTCTTTCCGCAGCCCGAGTCTCCGGTGATGGTAAGAGCCTTGTCGTTGCCACGGAAGAACTCGGTGAGATTCGGCTTCAGCCATTCGCATGTGTCCTCGGCCCGCTTCAGGCTCTCATGCACCTGATCATAAAAGGCGCCCTGGGCCGAACGATCCGACTTGAGCCGGCGGCGGACAGACTCAAGTGAGAGGCGATAGGACTTGGAGTAAAGCTTGATGGACCAGAGTCTGGAGGTGAGGTGGTCACGTCTCTTCCAGATGCCAGCCATGGAGGCGCCAAAGGTGGCTTCGAAGTTGATGGTGACAGTCTCGTGAGGCTTGAGGTTGCTGATCTTGCGTCTGTAGTGGACCGAGATGTCGCCGACGAGCTCGACAATGTCGCAGTAGAGATGGGCCAAGGTCTCTCTCACCTCTCGTGACGAGTTGAAGACGTCGTGGATCTGGCTGACATGGGAGATGAGAAGGGTGAGCTCGTAGAGAGCCTGAAACGTGGGAGCCAGTGCCTGTGCCTGGCCAGGACCCATCTCCAACAGAATCTGCGTGCTCCCCAGTGCTGTGATGGCTGCTGCTTCGGTTCCAGGGCAAAAGGCTCCAATACGGTCACCGAAACTCCAGAGCTGGTAACCGAAAAACTGTGCCGTCCTGAGTACGCGATCCCAGTCGCCCCCCCGGCGGGGCATGTGGATGAGACGCTCATCTGAGATGTATTCGAGGTACGACTCCAAGTCGAGACTCTTGAACCAGTGCTCCGAGTAGTCGCCCAGCTTGCAGATGTGGCCCCGGATGCTCCTGGTAGTGTCGAAAAGGCGGGTGACTTGGATGGTCACCGTAGAGGTGCTATGGCTGTTGCTTGTCCTCACTTTAGTCAAGGCCGTAGAGGATTCTTCTTGGATGGAGACCGTCTTGTCTGACGCACTGTCAGCGGTTACGTCTTTGACGCTGACAACAGCATCAGATGACTTGTGGCCCTTGCCGGCAAGGCCCTGGACCGACTCCTGGAGGCCAGCACGGATGGTGTCCATGGCTGACAGAGAGCGCGATGGCTGGTCGGTGGCTGGAGTAGGAGGTTGAGGTTCGTCAGTACTGTCGGCGTTCAGAGAAGAAGACGCTGAACTGCCTCGGCTCCGGAGTCTTCTGCCTGCCACCAACTGTCAGCAGGAGAGCTTAGAGAGCTTCAACCGGACACTACCGAGTAATTACTCACCTGATATTGATTGGAAGCCCTTTCGCAAGCCCAGCATGATCAATCAAGGCGAGCAGCTTGGATCCAGGCGCAGAACTTTGTACTCGAGGTCCTGCGTGGGGTGTCGAAAGATAAATACCTGCTGGTAGGTCAAGATGCGGGACAAGACCTTGGACCCTTGCTGTAGAGAAGCACTAGTGACGACAAGACCAGGAATATTGTCTTTTTTAATTTCGAGAATCGGCACCCCTTTCCATGCTGGGACACCCTTCCACGGGAGAGCTGAGCTTATCTTTTAGGAGAATGGTCCAGGACTGTATCTCGATCGTTCCGTCGTGGAGGCGGATAACGAATGAAGTGCATACCTCGGGGCATGGTTCTCAAGGGCTTGGCTGTGGCGGCCTGGCTGGGGGACGAGGGTAGCATCACGACGATCTTGGGAGCTCTCGTCCCATGCTGTCTCGGAGCCCCCTCATCAGCGCATGCTTGCCAGCGTCAAAAGAATGCCTGGCGCGGCACCCGATTGAGCAGGTCATTTGCCAATTCCTTGCCGTGAATTGATAGAGCTGGCGCATGTCATCTCCCATACTTTCCATGCATCGGGAAATCCTTGTCGAAGACTCGAAGCGGGCGTCGAGTCAAAAATTTGGAACTCGCCTCCCCAGGGCTTAGCTTGCCTGCACAATTTTGACACTAATAAAATCCTGGGGTGAGGAACGGGGACACGGGGAGGCTAGAGTCAAAGGAGATGGCGGGAGAAGCCGCAGAAAAAGGGACCCCCAATATTTCAATACTCAGACCCGTCTAGACGTTCCATTGGAGGGTTCAGCTGGAATGGCGCTGCCGGTCTTTTCCACTTTAGGACAGCCACGGCTTCCAGCAGCCAGCTGAAGCTGCACTCCCGCCCCTTGTCAAAAGCATGTCAATCTCTCCCACCCGCCCCTATCCCTATTCCGCGCGTGCCGATAGAGGGGAGCAGGGACAGGGGAGCGAACATGTACATTACTTGGGAGCTGGGGAAGCAAATATCGGGCTCTGCTGATAATGGAGAGTCTAGAGTCTAGACTTTGCTCCCATCAGCTGTTTCAAGAAATAAAGTCTAATAAAAATAATTGAGCTTGGCTTGACCAAATTCTGCAAACCTTTATCGATTTAGCTCACTCACGAGAAGGTGATCATCCGAGATGGCTGGTTGATGTGCAGTGCAGGTCGATGAGCAGATCATCTGTGGACAGGCCTCCTCAGAAGCATGCGCACATAAAGTTCTGACATAAAGTTCTGACAAGCAATGCCCGGATCGGAAGGGTCTCTGTCGCACAACAGAGACAGCCAGCCACAGGACTGAGACACGCCAATTGGGTGACAGGCAAGTTAGATAACATGATGCACCTGGCCGGAGTAAGTCGAAGCCCCCTTCTTATATCATCGCCGTTCGCCAATTGATGAGCTGCGAGACCCCTCAGTACAAGGGAGATCTCGAATTGGCCATAATCGTGTCGATCATGAGGGTTTCCGTCCCCGCGACCGAGGATGAACAGCTGGTGAGATGCAAGAGATGAACCTCCATTGATTTAGTAGATGATGATTGGTTTGACTCCTTGAGGGCGCCTGCGGATAACTTCCTCGATACGGATCGCATCCCTTGGTAGGTCGGGCACTTTGCCAGATGTTGATACATGATCATCATGTCGACCGAAGTGAATCCGGGCCGAGCAATGTTGTCATGAGAGCAGCGACCAAGAGGCCTCTATACAAATAGTTTCGTTCCGAGTCAAGATCCATCCGCTATCCCTAAATACGTTATATATTGTTTCAGCAGCTCAAGCTTTTCCTCAGCCCGTACTGCCGGTAACCTAAACTAGGTCCCGGCGACTTTTCCCCATGGGGATGGGACAAACTCTATACACCACATAACAAGGGGCTCCTTGTTCGCCCATAACCCTGCACATTGTATCGAGCCTGTCCGTGACGCAACGGCATGACACCCAATGAAGGTCTACTAGTTTGACTTTGGCCTTCCTACTCGGCTATTTTTGCCGATGGTTGCTGAAACTTGATCAGTGATAGGCCGGAAGACAAGAACCCTGTGCTGATATCATTTTGCCGAGCTCTCACATTATGACCGCGCAGATCATGGAGGCTGGGGTCCTTGATATGCACGCATGCAAAGGATCTTATACGTACAAGATACGGATAGACACTCACGACACTGCAGCTTGTCGGTCGCGAGATGGGATTGACAAGCCGAGATAGTAAGGATTCCCTCCAATCACGCGTGGTAGTTGGTGGTAGTATCATCGCACAGAATTGTCTCACAATACCCATGCGAATATTCGGGATTCTCAACTCTTTTGGGAAAGTGAAGCGGGAATTTCGTTGATCGTCCTGCCCAAGGAAATTCCGGACAGTCATCAGCTTGACCTACGTGCCGACTCCTGAGTTATGGACGACCTTTCAGTGCTTTCATACCTTCGGCTTCCAGAGCTTCAAGTTGTCAAAGTCGCCATTAACTCCGGCGGTGAAAATGGCAAGCCAACGGGCCATGTAGGTCTCAGTCTTGATGCACCCAATGCACGGAGGAGGCAAGGTCAAGGTTCTGACACACTCTATATACACGTGTAGGACTGATGACCAAATGGGGGTTGGTGTGGTCAACGGGTGGGTTAGGGACACTAGTGTCAAAGAGACAAGGACTAGAAATATGACTGCTTTTGCTCCCATGAGGGTGGCACTTACTCCATGTAGGAGGACCCTGCTCATGTCAAATCCAGATAGTTCATAGTACCAAGTTGGTTCCTACATACCTACCTAATTACTCTCTAAGAGAGGCAAGCCACAATCGCAGCAATTGCCGCAAGCGTCCCCTCGGGATTCCTGACTCTCACCGTCTTGAGCCCCAACTTAAAGGCGGGATAATCATTCCCACCTGGGAAAATAGCATCCCCAATAAACATCATCTTTTCAAGAGGAATCCCACTCTCCTTGGCTAACCTCTTCAACCCATACCCCTTATCAAGTTATCAACCCCCTTCTGCGTGATATCAATGGATGTAGCACCCCCCATGTTAATCGACATGTTCGACAGCCTCTCCCGTAGATCCTTCTGTATGATCGTGCGCTTGGCAAAGTCCGGGTCCCATGTTTCCTTTGCTTCAATGGGGGCTTGTTGGCCCAGGGCGGAGAAGGTGATTTGGCTACCTCGGTCTTCGATGCGGTTGCCCCATGTCTTCTCGGGCTTGAACCCTGTCTTCTCAAGGGCGAGATCGAACGCCTCGAGGATTTTCGCCTTGTCCGCATCGCTAAAGAGGTCAGCGCAGATTCGCTTCCACTGCTTGGTGTCATTTTGGAACGTGTAGAGCTTTGTGCCGGTGGTGGGTAGGAGCCAGAGCTTGGAGCGGTCTGCGCGGGCGGGCAGTCGGCTCGCGACTTGCTTCTCGAACTGCGGCCAGTCGCCGCCTGAAATGACGGCGACGTGGGCGACTTGTAGGAGATCCGCTACCGCCTCGGCCATGTCATCCTTGAGCGGCTGCTTGCTCGCGGCAAGGGTTCCGTCGAGGTCGAACGCGACGAGGGAAATCATTTGTCCGTTTCAGAGATTGGATGGCTAGCTGGCCGCGTTGCGATGCAATGGGGTTTGAATTGAATATCTGGTTGTGGCCGTAGTTGTCACAGTGTTGACCTGGGATTGTGTCGTGCCGTTAGGAGTACGTTGGTACCTTCTCACTCCACCAACCAATCAGAAGCCAGCAATTCAGTCACCCAAGACTTATGGAGCGGTCAGTGTTCCGCCAATCAGCAGCGGCAAGATGGCCGAGCGGTCTAAGGCGCCACGTTAAGGTTTACCTTGATAACATCCACCAGGATTCCGTGGTCCGAAAGGGCGTGGGTTCGAATCCCACTCTTGTCATTGTTTTATTATTTCTGTCCTATTCTTTCTTTTTGTCTTACTCCATCTCAACCCACCTGTTCCTCCATATTTATCACCACTGTAATCATATTTGTACCTTTTCATGGCCCCTCTTTTTATACCTGATTTTAACCTGAATTTAGACCATCGCCCGACTGCTGCAATCCGGGCAGCGGAACCACCTGCACACCGACCTGTGCCACATTTCGGGATGCCGAGAGTGGCGGTGTTGGAAGCCAGGGACTTGGGTCCCCATAAAAGCTGAAACACCAAAAACTGATTCTTCAATGCACATCATCCAACCAGCTTAGCGGATTCACCATCTTTGTCTAACAGCCCAACATCCATTCTTACCCGCATTCTGTTAGCGCGCATGTAATCTCAGACATTTTAATTGAGCCTGTAGTAAGATGTGACTCCAAAAGGGCCCAATGACGAACGCTCACCCAACCAATCCGTGAGAACCACTCCGTAGGGTCCCATTGCAGAGAATGAGGATTCACGATCATCCAAAAGATCTTCCCCAGGATCCCGGAGAAAAAGTGACATGGGTCCCAACCACGACCTGGAAACCACCGCCGTTGGGAATTCCATTCCATTGATTGGCAGTGCATAACGATCATCGCCAGGCACCGGTCACATCACCACGTAATCACTCCTCATCGCCTGGCTGGTCAGTTCGGCCATGCCCTGTTTGCCTGTCGATTGACGAATCCTACGTTATGGAACGACCTTCGTCCCAATCGCATTGAAGATGGAAAAAGTTTCCTAGGTGCAACCTGGCAAACCCACATGGAATCCTTGCTGATATGATCATCCGTCATCAGTTCCCACCTAGTAAAACACATTTTTGGTTCTTGGCTGGGTAGCTTCCGTTGCACCTTAATCATAATACTACTACCTCGCCAGACGTTCTTGATGAAAGGAACTAGTACTCGTGTATAACAAGCTCACACCATCCTTCCTGCATGTCACAGGTTCTTCTTCCATATCTTGATGTCATCTCTATTCATTCATTTCACTTCTGTTTACCATCGACGCGCATCTGGCCCGCATCGTTGATTTTGTTTCCTTCTCAATCCTTCATTTCTCCCCAACGGACAGGTGCTTGCGCCTGACTCCAAACCAAGAAACACAATGAAGTTCTTCCAATCTTTCATCATCCTTTTCTTTCTCCAGCTTGCGGGCCTAGCTGTCAGCTTATCGATACCTGTGGACCCAAGACGATGGCAAAAGGCGATCAAGGGCTATGATATCACGACCGTACGGCCCCCCCTTTCTCGTTCTCTACGCTTGCTTGCTTCATCTAAAACACTTTGGCAAGTCCATCAGCTAACCTCTATCCCAACCCACAGTCAGTATGCCACTCCGTCTTGAACTCGTGCCGAACGGACGCAGACTGCTGTCCGGGATTAGCATGTGTCGCCGCCGAACAGGACTTTCTTTGCACACCGAGGGGTTGAGCACCTTTTCATGATCTACCGGCTGCATCTGCTCTCCGTTCAGACACTGCCAGTGGGATTCTACATTTTACCAACTATACGCTGCCGTGCAGCATTCGATTCACTCTTGCTGCTTCGGCAGTATACAAACAGCCGTCTTTTTATCGGCCGTCCCGCCCGCGAGCGACGGCCGTGTCGGCACTATTTCACTTCGAACCTGTCGTTTCCAACCTTTTCTTCTTTCTTCTTTCTTTTTATGGACGGAATAGTAGGGTTCAAAGGAACTAGAATCCCAAAATCGGGCTTCGGGCGTTGGCAAGTGGATTTTATGCGTTTCAACGGTTTGGTACAAACCCGAAGGCGATATGCTGGTGAGGAAAGCGGATATATACCATGTACATACTCGGAAAGGTGGTCAAATGAGGATTGGAGACTCGGAGTAGACAAAGATACCTATACCTTCAACATACATTACAACCACCGGAGGGGGTAGATGGACTCGTCCGAAAGTCTCTCGGGAAGGTCCCAGGTGTGCGAAAATGACGTGCAGATGTCGAACCATTCGCCGGCATTCCGAGGAACTATATTTATACAGGCCTCGCCACAATGCTAGTTATATTAGCCCTACAAAAGCAGTTTATCATGGGTGCGCACCCAAAAAATCCAAGGTGCATGGTTACAGTCCGAGCTGCCAAACAGTAGTCCGAGTTGCTCTTCTTAATTTGTCAGCTGCGGAATTAATACTCCTTAACTCCTGCATGTATACCGCGTACTCCTCGCTTGGGATACGAGACCCAACCCGTGGTCTATACTTGTATAAATGGACGAGAACAGAGCCAACCGACACTACCTGAATAAATCGAACTGTTGACCTCTTTACCACGTTTACACCATCTGCGTACATAGGCAGATATGGCCCCCACCAAAACAGTTGTCCTGATTTCCGGCGCCAACCGTGGCATCGGGCGTGGCCTCCTATCCATCTACCTGTCCAAACCTGACCACATTGTCATAGCAGCCAACCGAGATCCCGATCATGCCACCTCAAGATCGCTTCTTGACCTTCCCAGCGGTGATGGATCCCGGCTCGTCATTGTCCCAGTCGATGCCACCGTCGAAACAGACGCTTCCAGGGCGATCAGGAAGCTCCACGAGGCGCGCTTCATTGACCACATTGATATCGTCATCGCTAACGCGGGAGTGGCGACTGTGTACCCCAGAGTTTCCGAGGTCAAGATCTCGGATCTGCAGGCACATCTCACGACAAATGTCCTTGGCCTAGTCTCGCTGTACCAGGCCACTTTGCCGCTGTTAAAAAAGTCTGGAAAGGGCCGTTGGGTTACCATTGGCTCGTCGGCGGGCTGCATAGAGTGAGGTGAGTGTTCACCCTTGGCTGCATCCGTTGAGGTTGACACGAACACTATGCTGACATTACTGTGCACGATAGTCAGATGTCCATTCAAGCGTTTGGCCGAAATTGAGGTTTGTCAAAGGAATATCAACCGCTAATATGGGCCTCTGCTCCTAGAAACCAGCTCCCACTCACAAATGCTGCCTACGGGCCATCCAAGATCGCAGCACATTGGCTGACAAAAAGGATCAATGCCGAGGAGGATGACATCGCTGCCTTTGTGATCCATCCTGGGTAAGGCAGTGCCATCTCTTTTCGTGCCCTCTATACGTGCTAATACGCGACATATCTCCAGATGGGCCCAGACAGATATGGGAAACCACGGCGCCAATGCATTCGGAATGGAAAAGGCGACAGTCACAGTTGAGGATTCCGTCACAGGGGTAGCCAAGGTCATTGACGCTTCAACCAAGGAATCACACGGAGGTAAGATGTGGGGCCATGAAGGAGAGCTGATGGCCTGGTAAACAGAGAGGCCTGCTGGTGGAACATCCAATGTTATTACGCCGTATCCGTACCTATCTATTTAATTGTTACGATTGAGCCCATACTGTATGTGCAGACTGCTGTGTACATGTATCACATGCCACACATGCCACACATGCTCGCATGTGACCACCGCCTCTCAAGCCCCGACCTTGATGACAATCTTTCCCTTTGCATGTTTGCCCGCAAGCTTCTCATATGCCTAAGAATCGAATCCGTTAGTCGGCCGTACCTCTGCTCCACTGAATACCAGAAACGAAAACCACATACCTTGACCGCATCTTCCATTGCATACTCCGAGTCAACAGGCGCCTCCTTGATAGCACCTTCATTAGCATACTCCACCGCCTTCCTGGCCAGTGCACCACCCGGCATCAACGCCAACAACTCAAACGGCCTCGGTGTGCCGCCCAGAATGACCGGCCTCATCTTGTACAAGATGAACGGCACAATACCCTGGCTCCTGCCGCCGACGATGGTGAGGAATCTGCCTCCTTGTTTCAGGTACTTGGGCGAGTTGGTGTAGATGACCTCATTGCCCGCACAATCGAAGATAAGATCCAGCTGCTGATCCTTGAACTTTTCTTCCAGGTATTTCTCAACCGGCGCATGGGTATCATACGGAATAACCTGTCATCGTCCACCGTCAGTCCATTTTCCTCGACACACATGCTGATACCAAAAATAAAAGTACTCACCTCATCAACCCCCAACCCCTCCACCAAAGTCTTGTTCCCCTCCGAGCAAATGGCATAAACAACCGCGCCCTTACTCTTCAAAATCTGCACCAAAAGACTTCCAACACCTCCACTAGCCCCAATAACAACCACCCTCCAACCTTTCTCAACACGTCCTTGTTCCGCCATAAAAGAAGCCGTCTGCCCCGCAATACCCGCCAACCCAGCCGCCTGCTCCAAACTGAGTCCCCCAGAAGTCTCTCTCGGAACAAGCGAAACCATCTCTGCCGGAACAGTTACATACTCCACCAAGGCGCCCTTTCCAAAGGTAACTTGCTTCGTCGCCATGGCGCCACATACCTTCTCGCCGATTTTGAGTTCAGGGTGGCTATCTTTAACCGAAGGACCGACAGCCACGATTTCTCCCGAAAAGTCAAACCCTGGCGTGGGGTGATAGCGGATTGGAAGCCACGAGGGGAGGACGTTCATGAAATGGAGATCTACGGGGTTGATGGCTGCGTAGAGGATCTTAACGAGGATGTCTGAGCCTGTCGGGGGCGGTTTTGGGACGGGGAGGTCGTGTTTCAGGGTGAGGGCTTTTTTTGGTTCGCCGTTGGAGGTTACCGTCCAGCCTTTCATTTTTGATGGGAGGGTCGTCATTTTGTGGTATCGTTGGTTGTTCTGTTGTGATGTTGCGGTGGTTCTTGTTGGAGTTTTGTTGCGTTGGATTTCTTGGCGTTGGTGATGTTTCTTTTTGTTGTTTTGGGTTTGAAGCTCGAAAACTGAAGGCAAGGGAAAAGAAGGAGCAGAGAATACGGCTAAGACAGAGACTATCGCAATGTTATAACGTTTTGCAAGTCGTCTCCTGATAACTCGAAGTTGCCGCTTTAGATATATTAGTCCGTGGTTGTTTTAACTTGCTGATAGAAGTGATGGCTGTTGTCTCCTGATTGTCAGGTGCTCCAAAATTCCAAGGCGACAAGTTATCTCCGGAGACACATCCTGAAACGTCGAGATGATACCCAATCAGAGGGTCCTGATATGTGGGTCTACAGGCCTGGCCCACCTTGGCGGCCGTCGGACAGGTACATCTGTCGCTCCGGACCGTCCGTCGGGCTGTTCGTTCGCCCACCGCGACGGCGGCCCGGAAGGTCTACTCTAGAACACAAAAGACGATTCTACAGGTAGTAACCTGGAACATGAACTTGGGCATTCATCGGCTATCTTCATATACCGCTTGCTCTCACGACAACGGGTTCTGAGCTAACTGCTTCAAGGCAAGGAATGGGGTAGCGAATAGCAACATTAGCCAATCAAATAGTCAGCCCATTGCACTTCTACACCTCCTCTAGGATAAATTTTCCCTAGTGCGTTACAGCCAAGCCGCCAAATCCAAATTGGGTATTTTCACCTTGTACAATAAACAAGGGTTTAGAAACCAAATTTTCATGGGTTTTTTGTACACATGACCTCAGCCAAATGGGGAAATCTAAGTCAAGTTCAATAGTCAATTTGACTGGCCATAGTGGGGTCAGTTTCCTGAGGTTCAGATGAATTGAGTGGGTGGTTACAGTGGAATTAGTGGGTGTTGCTTGGTGGTTTTTATTTCGCAGTCGCTTTTCTAGTATTTTCTATGTGATTGGTACATCTTTGTAAAATGGCGTCGGCGGCTGACTTTGGTTGGAAACCCATCGAATTTTGGCGGTGTTGGCCCCTGCTCATTGTAACGCGCTAGGGAAAATTAATCCCAGAGGAGGTGTACAGCACAGCGTTATATGGTATTTGCAGCCCCACTCTTTGCCTTAAAGCAGTTGGCTCAGAACCCGTTGTCGTGAGAGCAAGCGGTAATTCACATCTCTAAAACGTCAATTCTATCACTCCTTACCGACGCTCCTCACATACGAATCGCACTGGAATATGACGTCACTCCGCCCGGTCTTCAGGGGTTTGTTTGAACTTTGAAGATGAGGAAGGGTTAGGGTTAGGGTTAGGGTTAAACAAACGCTGAACCATTGAACGACGCTGTCCCTCCCAACCATGATTACATATAGACAGTGATTCATTCTTTCCGCCATGGTTCAAGCCTTCCGTTCCTTGAACAAGACTGGCAGAGCCATATTAGCTTTCAATACCAAATTCCGAACCACCATCTTTGGTACCTTTTCGTCTTTCTCAGCCACCTTGAAGTCATAGTTGGTGAGAAGATGTACCATGATCAGTTTGAGCGACTCCTGAGCAAAGAAGCGTCCAGGGCATGCATGTACCCCACTACCAAAGTGCAGCAGGTCGTCAGTCACAGATGTGAAGCGGAAGTGCTGCGAATCACCATCGTAAGCCTCGCGCTTGCGCAGGTGCCGTTTGGGGTCGAATGTCTCGGGGTCTGGGTGGAAGTCTGGATCGTGGCCTTGATGATAGCCGAGGAAGGCTATAGTGGCGCCGGCTGGGATTGAGAAGCCGTCGCTGAAGGTCCATGGAACTTGGGCTATCCGTTGGAGGGACAGGACTTGGAATCATGTCAGTTTTGCTTTGCACAAAAGGCCCTTCTGTGCTAGCTTCAAGACGTACCTTGGGCAAATGCGTGGAACCGAGCGCTCTCCCTCATAAAACTGTCGAGAAGTCGCAGCTCTCCCAGCGTCTGCCTCGTCCAGGGACCAGAATTCGCACTCCGCACTCGGTCAACCTCTTGTCTTATTTCCTCGGCCGCCTCAGGGTGCGCTATCAGATCAAGCAGAATTGTGAGAGCAGCGCTCGACGTGCTATGGATGGAAGCAAACACAAGAGTCACCAACTTTTGCTGAACCATATCAGGAGTCAGAGTCTCTCCTTTGTCCATGTAAATATCCGCCAACCACTGGACCCCGTCCTCAAAGTGTCTTGAGCCACGCTCGGATTTGAGCTGGTCCTTGGACGCGGCGAGCCGAGCCTCAAGCGGTTCCCGTAGGAGCTCACCAGCGACTTGTCGATCTTTGGCCATGGACTTGACGTCGCTGTCGAGATACTTGGCCAGCCAGAGCAAGGAAGCCGGGTATCTCGCCCGAACCTTGTCCAAGGTCGCGTTAACCTTGTGGACATAGCCAAGCGTCAACTTCTGCCACTCCGACTCACGACTCCCAATCTCCTCTCCCACAAAGACCCACGCCGACATGTTGGCAAACACCTGCATGATAACTATGTAGGGCATGGCTACCTCGGTCCAGTCGGTGCAATCCGGCATGAGCTTTTCAAATGTCCCAACGCAGGCTTCCTGCATCAGTGCGATCTTGGAACCTAATGCCTTGTTCAGGCCAATCCTTGCAGACATGGCACCCTCGTGGGACAAGAGAGGAATGCCGAGCTGGGTCATGCTACCTAGCTTGTCGATAAAGTCGTAGAAGCTGAAGCGGCTTGTGGGGGCCCATTTTACCTCGTCCAGGTACTTGAATGGGAGCACGATTAGGGGCTGTTTGGGGTCAAAGGGGTTTTGGATGCGAAAGGGTAGGTCTTTTTTGGTGTACTAGGAAAAGTGTTAGTATGGTTCATGTGTTGACGTGAAGGCTACGAACCTCTTTGTAACCTTTTCCGAGCAGAACGGTTACTGTGTCGGTCTCATATCTGGCTGGAGAATTATCTCCCTCCTCAAACTCAACAAGCGGCACGTGTGAGGCCTTTGGTCTTGTTGATTTATACAGGTACCACACGCCCAGAAGCGGTAGCAAGATTGAGGACACCAAAAGAAGCGCCATTGTGGACAGGAATGCCTCTGCGCAAAGGTGCTACTACTCTGGTGTGCAAGACAGTAGGGAGGTCGAAAATAATAGACAGCGAGAGGATAACCGAATTCAGCCGTCGTCAGGTGGATCTAGGACTACACCCCTTGACAGGTAGGTTGTTCCAAACAATGATCGTGGGGTAAGCAAGCACATTGTAACATCCCATCGCTGGAGCGGTCTGGTTCGTCACACCGTATGCGTAGTCCAACCGTCCAAAAAGCACGCCGCTGTATTTATCCAGAAAAGTGGTCCCGTCTTGATATTATCCAGAAGGATTCACCAAGAGTCCTCGGATCACATTCTGATATGCTGGTTCATGCTGGTTCACTGTTCCTGCTGCAAGTCATAACCACTAGGAATGATGCCGCCAAAGAGGAGACTTGGGTGTTCAAGGATGCGTCTATTCTTCTAGAGTAATGCTATACGTGGAAATATGTAACAGTAGTAGTCAAGTAGACAAGAATTCTCAAAGTCCGACCACAGTGCGACGGTGCGGGGTGCCGAAGTTCCCGATCCCGACCGAACAAGGCCGGGCCTAACTCATGCAGGGAAGTGAGGTAGAATGGTTACAACAAAGTGCTCACGTCAGCCCTAGGTTCGTGGAGCAGGGGGGGGCTTGGAAACCTCGTGGGGTTGTACGACTTACAGCACAGTGATGAAATAACCCTAACCCTAGAGCACCCTAGGCAAACACGATAGACAGGGGCTCCTTCTAACCGCAAGAAAGACACGAAAATGAGCACTTTGAAACTGCATGAGATAGTTCTATCAGTTATCTATCGTACGTAGAACTAATTATTTCGCAACTGGTGTCATGTGCTGACGACATTGCCCAGCTCCCTTGATGACGCAAGTCATCATCAGTCATCATGACTAAAGACTTTATAATTCTTCTCCATCGTGTCTCCTAGCAAGCACAGTATACGTGGGTGCCGTCTCGTAACTCCATGAAGCGAGCTCTCTCTCCACGTGGAACCCTTTGCTCTTCAGCAGCGCTTCAATTTCCTCGCGAAGCCCGCTCAGCTCTGCAACCTCGACAGCAGCGTTACGAACCATGTTCCAATGCCGGTCGTCGATTCCGCGTAGAACGTCCAGCTCCCAGCTCTCGACGTCGACCTTGAGAAAGTCGATCTGCTTCAGGTCCGGATAGTCGTCCAGAAACCGTGACAGCTTCTCGACAGGGACATCCACTTTCGTAGCTCCCGCGCTTGATCGGTCTATCATGCGCTGGTAGTGTTCAGCTGGCAAAGCTTTGCGCAGGAGGTCCTTTTCCTCGGGTACAAATGTCGAGTTTCCCGGTGCGTTGGGGAAGTATGTTAGTGGTTTGGCTGGAACCGATTCAGCTCCCAAGGCACAGGCGTGAACATGGACGTCTTGGGTGGGCACGTTGTGCAGGGCGAGATTCCGTCGGAAAATGTCCAAGATCTGAGGAACCGGCTCGAATGCCAGAATGTGTGCGGAGGGGTATTTGGCTTTCATATACAGAGTGAAGAGGCCTATGTTGGCACCAGCATCGATAATAACTGTCGAATACAAGTTAGTGACGGCCTCGTTCTTCAAGCTTGTTACCGTGGATCAAAGTGTCACATACAGGCATTGGGAGGCAATGGAGTAATATCGTAGCAGTTGTCTTGATATATTTCCTTGTAGATAAAACGAGCATCGCGCTCAGCGCCTATGTAGACGGTGAGGTCGGGGCCGAGCTCAAGGAGTCGAGGTTCCTGTTGCGACATTGCAGTGATTGTGGCTTTGCTTGCGCTGGCGTCACCCATCTCGGGCAACGACACGGACGGCATCATGACTTGCATCTTGAATATTGTTGACAGATTTTTATTAGGGTTGGTTCATGCGGTCCTGAGAAGGCAGAACGTGCTGGAAAGACGTACAGGCCCGTATCTTTGTATACATGTGTACGATACGGAGTACGCTGCTACAAGATATTCATGTACGTCATGACTCGCTTGGCTCTGCTCTGGTGGGGGTATCTGTTTAGTGTGAAGTCAGCCTTGGGGTGATGCCGCGATGGTAAATAGACTCTGCCCTTGTGAACCCCTATCCCTGTTTGATTCCCCTAAGGTCGCAAACGCCCCGGCGGCGTTTTAATGCTACCCTAGCACTGACGGAGTCTGTGAGGATCCCATGTGTCACAGGTCACTAGTATAGGCTGCGTACCGATACCGTTGGGGAATCCTACGCAGAGCTAAATGTATACCAGGGTCCAAGACTGTCGGAATAATCGGGAATAATGTCCTGGACTCCTGGAATAAGGATTGATAAGGAGTACTTGGCAACGAGAATCATGTTATCGGGCCGTGACCCCCATTCTGAACGCGTCTGCGCCGGAGACCGACATCATGTTGATGAAACCACCTCGGGGCATCCAAGAACAGCAGCGCAAAAGGGCGGTGAGCAGGATCGGGATACAGTGAAGTCGTGAACGAAGAGGCAGTAACGCGAAAGAAGTTGGGAATAGACGTTATTCCCACAAACTTCAATATACTTTGGGCACAAAGACTGTTTTCTGATCTCAGAGCTGATTGCATTTACGGATGACCTCCATGGCAGCTCCTTCTTTTTCTGGTATTTAGTCATTGGGATGATGCAGGGTACAAGCAAGATAACCCTATATGCCACTGGAGGTGTACATGTACCACTCTGAATAAAGGCCCACATGATGACTGAGCTCCAAGTTGAACATTGACGGTCACGCCCGCACAGAGATAGACCGAGGAAGATTCTACCCACCTCCCACTATTCCAGGGTCTGGCCGCATTGCCCAGAATAACTGCCGCATCTGGTGATTGTAGTGGACCCCCAAAGGAAATCTTAATCCGGGTTTCAGTGTTACACCGCGTCGACCGGAGTTTCATTGTACAACCTAATAGGTTGCCATGTATGACTGGCAGTTTTGCGGGTTTTTAGCGCTGGTGGGAGTGAATATCCCATTTAACCGGACGCTAAGATCTGACACACAGCGAATCCCCATCACTCTGTCATTCCCGTTCACGAACAATCGCATCTCTAGCTGCCTCAAATCACCGTTTCATAACTTGGACGTACCAAGAACCTGGATCGTATTCCTTCAAGCGGGGAAACATGTTGACAAACGAATGTGTCACCTAATTAGAGGCATGCCATCTGCATGTCAAGCCCCTCAACCTCCACAAGCCCGGTGACGACAACAATTCAGACGTGATTCCACGCCGCTTGATCCTACCCATTGCCCGTAGTCTTTGGTCCACCGTTATATCTGTGACGCGGAATTGCGGGCACCAGGCCGGCGAGAATGACCAAGGCCGAATATCGACGACATGGATTGCCCTGGAGACGGGGGGCAACATCACAATGATGCTTCACGATCAATGTACGCTCGACCCCGAAGGATCCGAGCTCTACGCGGAGGTAACACGCTGGGTGGATTGACAAACATCAAGACCGTCCACGAATGGAGATAGTGGTCAATCAGCCGATGAAGCTCAGTAAGGACTGCTCCATACCCATTGGTGGTGTACTGAAATTGGGAGGTGGATAGGGGCAAGAGACCGACTTTCACAGAACCTGCGTCGGGAAGTCTCCTACCCAGTTGAGCTGAGGGTATTCATTATCCGGTGCTCTGTTAAAGCTGGTAGCACACCTCATTTCCCTGATGTTCCGGGCGGTTCGTTTGGCATAACTCGTGTAACTCTCCATCAATTTCTTCCCATCTCATCAAGAAAAAAAAACCTAGCTCCATACCTGACCGCACAATCGTTCAAGTGAGGTCAACCATCAACTCCTTCATCATGGTAGCAGACTCGGAACCTGAGGCCATTGCCATTATCGGCATCGGCTGTCGGCTCCCCGGAAATGTCGGGAGCCCCGAGGATCTCTGGCGGCTTCTGAGCACGGGCGGCTCCGGCTGGCGCCATGTCCCGGCCGATCGCTGGAATGCAGATTCCTTCTACCACCCCGAGGCCACCACCATTCAGTCCTACAACACCAAGAGCGGATACTTCTTGTCTCAAGACGTTGCTGACTTTGACTCGAGATTCTTTGGCTTCGGCTCGCACGAGGCTGACGTGACGGACCCTCAGCAGAGGATCCTCCTGGAGACCACCTACGAGGCCTTGGAAAATGCTGGCATTCCGATTGAGAGTCTCAAGGGCTCTGATACTGCCGTGTATGCTGCTATGTTTGCCCGTGACTATGACAGAATGGGATATAAAAATCTTGAGAGCCTGTCAAAGTTCCACATTGGTGGCACTGGCGAGGCCATTATTGCGAATCGAATTTCCCATTTCTTTGATCTCAGGGGTATCTCCATGACTATCGATACCGGATGCGTGAGTCTTTTCGTCTCTGATCTTGATGGCTCCAATGCTAACCCATTTGCCTCCTCTCCAGTCTGGCAGTTTGGTTGCGCTCCATGAAGCCTGCCTTACCCTGAGAACAGGGCAATCCAGAATGGCCATCGTGGGTGGCACCGAGGTTCTGCTACACCCTGATCAGAACGTCTCTATGAGTTCGGGAGGGTACGTGGGCCCTAGAACCTTGCCCTATTATCTTTTACGCCTTACCCTTCGGTTGAAGCTAATGCTGACTAACTTCACAGCATGCTCAACTCTGAGGGCAAGTGCTTCACCTGGGACAGCAGAGGATCAGGCTACGGTCGTGGCGAAGGCGTGGCCACGGTCATCATCAAGCGGCTGCAGGATGCCCTCCAAGACGGCGACACAGTCCACGCTGTCATTCGCAATTCCGGAGCCAACCAGGACGGCAAGACACTCGGAGTCACACTCCCGAACCCTGACGCCCAGGAAGCCTTGATACGGAGCGTCTATGCCGGTGCTCGTCTTGACCCCAGCGAGACGCTCTATGTCGAGGCTCACGGCACGGGGACCGTAGTCGGTGACAAGGCCGAGATCCAGGCTCTCAGCAATGTCTTTACCCAAAAGCCTAGACGCCGGAATCTATACGTGGGCTCCGTCAAGACCAACATTGGGCACTTGGAAGCGACTAGCGGTATTGCGGGGCTTATCAAGGCCATCTTGGTACTCAAGAAGCAGCAGATCCCACCTAATCTGAACTTTATCAAACCCAAGCCGGGGCTTATGCTGGAAGAGAGGCAGATTTCGGCAAGTCAAATCCTAGCCTCTCCTGGACCAGCCTGTCTTGCTAATCTTTGTTTTCCAGGTGCCCTTGGAGCTTCTTCCTCTGGTTCCCGAAGGCGAGTCGGGAGCGGTCAGAGTGTCGCTCAACTCGTTTGGCTACGGCGGCACAAACTGCCATGTTATCTTGGAATCCTTGGACCAATTCCTTTCCACCAGCGTGTCCCATGTCTCTAACGGCACCAACGGAACAACCGGCATCAATGGGACGAATGGAACCAATGGCACCAACGGCGTCAATGGAAATGCCCTCCCAACAAGAATGCCGCTGGTTTTCCCACTCTCGGCCAGCTCAGAGGCCGCTCTTGATGCCATGCCCGGTCAACTCTTGAAGTGGCTTGAGGATCGGAACGCTTCGGATTCCGACCTGAGAGATCTCTCATATACGCTCGCATGTCGCAGATCACTGTTCAAGTGGAGGAAGGCTTATGTGGCATCAGACTTGACCCAACTGACGACAGCACTGAGCGAAGCCAAAGTCTCCAAGACTCGTGGTGCTCCGTCTTCTAAAATCGCCTTTGTCTTCACTGGTCAAGGTGCCCAGTGGGCAGGCATGGGCGCCGAGCTCATTGCTTCCTCCAAGACCTTCAAACATTCCATCGAGGAGTCGTCGCGGATACTCAAAGACGTCGGTTGCGAGTGGGACCTTGTCCACGAGCTGACTAGAACGGATGCTGGGTCGCGCATCAACGAGAGCGAGCTCGCCCAGCCCACAACGACCATCATCCAAATGGCCTTGGTGGATACGCTTGCCGAGTTGGGCATCAGGCCCAAGTTTGTTGTAGGCCACAGCTCTGGCGAAATTGCAGCAGCATATGCTGCTGGGGCTCTTGGACGAGATGGCGCCGTCAAGTCGTAAGTAAATTGTTCTCGCACACTATTTAGTGGTCTGTTACTGACTATCATCCTAGCGCATACTCCCGGGGACGATATTCATCCATTGCCAAGAAGCTCAACACTTTACCCGGCTCCATGTTGGCCACAGGATATGGCGAGCAAGCTGCAGTCCAGACAATCAAGGCAGCCAACCTTGATGCCGACAAAGGTCGGGTTACTGTCGCCTGCGTCAACAGCCCGGCCAGTACTACACTATCTGGAGATGAGCCCGCCATCGACTACATCCAGGACATGCTCATCACCGGCGGTGTGTTTGCACGCAAGCTCAAGGTCGAAACGGCCTATCACTCCCATCATATGGAGAAGGTGGCAGCCTCATACTTGGAGTCACTCGGAGAACTTGCTAATGACGCTGTCCAAGAAGACATTAAATTCTTCTCGTCCGTTACAGGAGCCCCCAAGACCTCTGGCTTCGGACCAGCATACTGGGTCGAGAATCTTGTCTCGCAGGTTCGCTTCAAAGACGCAATGACTGGTCTTCTCCAGAGCATGAAAGAGACTGGATCACAACAAGACGCCAATATCCTGATCGAAATCGGCCCCCACTCAGCGTTGCAAGGCCCCATCAACCAGATCCTCTCGGCCGAGTCAGGCTTCAAGTCGTCTTATCTGGCTCCCTTGTCCCGAGGCAAAAACTCTGCAGATTCCTTCTCGGCAGCCGCTGCCCGGTTATTCGAGCTTGGAGCCAAGGTGGAGTGGCAAAGTTGGTTTTCCCATCAGCCTGGACATGTCGCCGTTCTGGGCGATCTTCCCCCGTACCCGTGGGATCACAGGGTCAAACACTGGGAAGAGTCGAGGCTCAGCCGGGACCACCGACTCCGCCCGTTTCCATTTCATGACCTACTCGGCGTGTACGACGTCATGAGTCCCATCGACGAGCCTCGCTGGCGTCACCACCTCAGCGTACAAAGGCTTCCCTGGCTGAAAGATCACGTTGTCGACGGGATGGTCATCTTCCCCGGTGCTGGGTACACCACCATGGCCATCGAGGCTATGAAGCAGCTCGTGCAGATGCAGAACCAAAATTCCACCGCAGAGGCCAAGATTTCCAAGACGGTCATGAGAGATGTGCGCATTATGCGGCCAATTATCATGCCCGAGGAGTCCACCGATGGTCCCGGCGATGATATCGAGGTCCAGCTGATTCTCAGCCCTTCCAAGCTCAGCGAGAACAGTCCCTGGTACTCGGTCCGGGTCCTCTCTCTGCAGGCAGACAAGACCTGGGCAGAACATGTTTCTGGCACGATTCGAGTGGAGCTAGAGTCTGTCAATGAATCCAAGGATGCTAGTGCTTTTGGTGAAGAGCACAAAGCGGCCATCAATGAAGCCTTTGAAGCACTGGAGAGAATCCAGGCTCTCGCTCAAGAGAAGATGGACATGGCAACCTTTTACGATGACCGAAGAGCAGCAGGCAACGACTGGGGACCGAGCTTTGCCCTCCTGTCCGAAGCCTACATTGGCCCTGGTGTCGGATTTTCCAAGCTCAGCATGCCCGACATAGCTCAGTGGATGCCCGCCGAATATTTCCAGCCCCATCTCATACACCCAACCACGCTCGACGCATCCAATCACATGCTTCCCGCCATCTTTCACCGGGAAGTCACCAATTCCCCCTTGATGCCTGTTACCACCGAGGAGTCGACCTTTTACAGCCATCTCTCAAGCAAGCCAGGTGACGAGATGGTAGTCGCCATGGACCTCAAGGCCGAGGGCAAGACTGCAGGTCGCGGAAACGTGTGGGCTTTCCAGTACGACTCTACCACGGGCAACCTGACACTTGTGAGCTCCATCAGGGGCCTCGTGATGCGTGCAGTCGGCGAGGGAGCAAACGCCGGCGTGTCCAAGCCGTTTGAACGCAAGCACAACTACCAGGTATACTGGAAGGATGATCCTGACCTTCTCACCGAGTCTTCTTTTGCTCGTCTGGTCCAGCCTTATGTTGAGAAGGGTTCTGCCTTCTTGGAGCATCTCAGCGTTACTGAAAAGGCAACAACCATTTATCTTCACAACGTCGCCCACCTGCCAATGATCCAGGATCCTTCCACCGCAGTCCTGCCCCATCTGGTCGAGTTCTCTCGCTGGATCCACGACTTTGTCACCTCAGACTACTGCCGCGAAATCTGCCAATCACTCAGCGACGAAGAGCGTGCCGACACGTTGGGAAGGTCGGACAAATCCGGCATCGAGGGCGAGATGCTTGGCGTCATCGGCCGCAATCTTGCCGCTATCCTGACAAACAGCATCAACCCGCTCGAGTTGCTCGTCGTGGACGACCTCCTGGAACGCTTCTACCAAAAAGGCCCCTTCAAGCCGCTGTACAACCAAATGGTGCAGTACATGGGCTTGTTGACCAACAAAAACCCACAAATGAAGATTCTTGAAGTCGGTGCAGGAACGGGAAGCGCCACGCTGCCTTTGTTTGCGGCCATGGGCGATGATGCCCCTGATCTCATTCGCAGCTATACCTACACTGACATCTCGTCTGGGTTCTTTGAGACGGCCAAGGATCGACTTGATCGCTGGAAGTCGGTGATCGAGTACAAGACGCTGGATATCACTCGGGATCCCATGGCTCAAGGCTTCGAGGAACATGGATATGATGTGATTGTCGCATCTAATGTGTTGCATGCAACGAGGTCGATGACTGAGACCATGGCCAATGTCAGGAAGTTGCTGAAGCCCGGTGGACGATTGCTGCTTGTCGAGATCAACAGGGGCACTGCCGCCATCACCCGAATCATTGGAACCATCTTTGGCACTCTCCCCGGATGGTGGGAATTTGATGATGGCCGGAAGGATTCACCTCTGATGTCGGTTGATGAATGGCACAAGCTGCTGTTGGAGTCGTCGTTTGGCGGCGTTGAGTTTGCATCTCCAGATTGCGACGGTCCACTGGCGCGAACATCCCTGATTGTTTCCAAGGCCATCCCCGATGAGACTAATGGCACTGCGCTGGCTGAGACGGTACAAGTTCCCGACTCGGTCTCAGTCATCTACAACTCAGCATCACCCGTGGGACGTTCGGCAGGCGCAGCCTTGTCCGCTGATTTCCAGGAAAATGGGCTGACAAGCTCTGGTTGCGCATGGGAGTCGCTGCCATCGATCGAGCAAGACGCCGCTGCCTCCAAACTCTACGTGGTTCTCGACAGCGCAAACTCGTCCGTCCTCCAAAGCCCCAGCCCAGAGATGTTCGCCCGCTTCCAAGACCTCCTCGTCAACTGCCGCAACATTATCTGGATCACGTTCCAAGAAGAAGGCGGACCAGAGATGGCCCCTCTCAAAGCCCTCGCCAGCGGCATGGCCCGTGTCATTCGGCGCGAGAACGAAGGCGTCAAGTTCCTCACTGTCGACGTGAGAGACCTAGTCCGCCCAGATACTGATGCCGTCGCCCGCCTGGCCCAGCACGTCGTGCGAATCTCTCAGATACTCCTCTCCTCCGAGGCAGAGCACCGCATCACAGACGACGAGGAGTTTGCCCTCAGCGATGGCGACCGATTCTTGATTCCCCGCGTCTACGCCGACAAGCAATTCAACCAGTGGACAGACCTCGTCAATGGCCGCGCCCATCTGTCCCCTCGGCGCTTCAAGGATCCTGCCTTGCCCTTGAGAATGGAGATGGGTGCGCCTGGTCTTTTGAACAGCATCCATTTCGTACATGATACTGTTCCGTCATCTCCCCTGGGCGAGGATGAGATCCAGATTGACTCCAAGGCTTTTGGCATCAACTTCCGCGATGTCTTTATTGCTCTCGGACAGCTCCCTCCTCCTGCGACCTTTATGGGCGAATGCGCTGGTGTGGTCACGGCGGTTGGGTCAGGCGACTTTGTCCGGCGCACGTACAAGGTTGGCGATCGTGTTCTCGGCATGCTCGGCCAGCCGTTTGCCAGCTATGCACGTCTGAAGGGTCAACATGCACATGTCCTGCCTGAGAATGTCAGTTTCACCGAGGCTGCATCGATCCAGGTCATTTACGCCACCGTGTACTACAGTCTTGTCAATGTCGCTCGTCTGGAGCCTGGGCAGACGGTGCTCATTCACGCTGGCTCTGGAGGTGTAGGCCAGGCTGCAATTCAGCTTGCCAGACATCTCGGGGCAGAGATCTTTGTCACAGTTGGCAGCCAAGAAAAGAAGCAGTTCATGATGCATGACTATGGCATCCCCGAAAGTCACATCCTCTCTTCCCGTGCGACGCCCAGCGACTTTAAGCGACATTTGCTGCGGCTGACTGGGAACCGAGGTGTTGATGTGGTCCTGAACTCCATGTCGGGCGAGATGTTGGCAGAGTCGTGGGACTGTGTTGCTTCTTTCGGCTATCACATCGAGCTTGGCAAGTCGGACATCGACAAGAACCGGCACATCAGTATGGCTCCTTTCAACAGGAATGTCACCTTCTCTTCGGTCGATCTGGTCATCATCTCCCAGGAGCGGCCCAAGATTTACTACCAAGTTTTGGACAAGGTCATGGACTTGTTTGCCCAGGGTGTGCTCAAGCCTGTCCATCCTCTCAATGTCTTTTCCATTGATCGTCTCGAGTCGGCTTTCCGACTAATCTCCGAGAGGAAGCACATGGGCAAGGTTGTCCTGGACTTTGAAGACAATACCATGGTCCAGGCGGCTCTTCCTGCACCACCAAAAGTTCAGCTGAAGTCGGATGGCACGTACATCATTGCTGGTGGTTTGGGCGACATTGGTCGGATGTTGGTGAAGCATCTCGCCGGACACGGTGCTGGGCACATTGTGACCCTATCTCGCAGGAGCCTTGATGACGCCAAGCGAGCTGCATGGGAGGAAGAGGTTTCCAAGCTAGGCGCGAGACTTCATGTCGTCAAGTGCGACATTACAGATCAGCATAGTGTTCAAGAGCTGCTCGGGTACTGCCAACGGTCTTTGCCCCCGGTTCGAGGTATCTTCCATGCGGGCATGGTGTTGAAGGACCGCCCCTTGGTCAAGATGACACACGAGGAATGGAATACCGTCCTCGCACCCAAGGTTGCCGGAACTTGGAACCTTGACAAGGCCTTTAGCTCCCCGGATCTGGACTTTTTCGTCACTCTCGCGTCGCTCGCTGGTGTTCTCGGCAACCCGGGACAAGCCAATTACAGCGCTGCAAACAACTTTCAAGATTATTTCGTGACACACCACGACAGGACGAACCCGACTCGCTATGTTTCGGTCGATCTCCCTTTGGTCGACGAGACTTCGGCCATCATGGCCATGAAATCCGAGGGCCGCGATTTTGTCGCCAAGGGATCCATTCTCTTTGATGTCGGTGAACTGTTGCAGCTCATGGACTTTGCCATGGACGCAAATATCAAGCTGCCGACTGAGAGAGCATTTGTCCACTCACTCATGGGCTTCGATCGGGAGTCGATGGCCATCGGCTCGGGAGACTATATCTGGGCCGCCATGTTCCGGACGATTCCCAGGATGCAGTCATCAGGAGACTTGAATGACCGTGGAAGTTCCGGTGTCAAGCGTGACATTGAGGGTCTGCTCCGGAGTGCCACCACTTTTGACGAGGCTGTTAAGGTCATCGCCGAGACTACGATTGAGAAGTTCGTCGCCTTCCTCAACCTCGACGCTAACGATGTTGGCCCGCACCAGCCTCTTTCCTCCTTCGGACTGGACTCTCTGGTCTCAATCGAGTTGAAGAACTGGATGGTGCGCACCTTCAAGGTCAACCTCCAGGCGTCGGAGCTGACCAGTGCTCCGAGCTTCACTCAACTGGCCGAGACGGTCGCATCGAGGTCCAAGATTCTCCCCGCCAATCTCACAAAAGGGGCGCAGACCGAGGAGTCGAGATCGGAGGAGCAGCCAGCTGCCCAAAGCAACGAACAAGCAGCTGCAGTTCCTCAGACTAACGGCACAACCAACGGTCACGCTGATGTCGAGCGGCTCGAATGTTGTGCTCTCCCTGCCAGCGAGGTCCGACAGCCCGTACCGGACCTTGAGGAGGCCATGCAGAACCACATCGAAAACATTGCCCACTTTGCCCTGAGCGACGACGAAGTCGAGCATCTCCGAGCTGCTGTCCAAGAGCTCACGGCACCTGATAGCGCTGGTCAGCAGGTCTACCGGTCCATTCAGAAAGTTGCCCGCGACCCCAAGGTGGACAACTGGGTCTCGAGCCATTTGGCCGACGACTTCCATCTGCGCATGCGACAGGCTCTCCAGTACACCAACTTCATGGCCATCAACCACCCCAGCCCCGTTGCGCACTCACAGGCCGAGCGGGCTGCCCTTCTTGCCGTAACAGCCTTCCAGCTCAAGAAGGATATCGACAACAAAGCCATTGAGAACTTGTTCATCCTGGATACGCCCGTCTGTCAGGCTCCACTCAAGTGGCTGTTCAACACATACCGCCGGCCTCAGATTGGCATGGACGAGTTGCACAAAGGAGTGGGCGATTACTGCGTTGTCCTTAAACGCGGTCGACTCTTCCGAGTTGACCTGCAAAATGGAGACGTGCCTGCATCCATTGACACAGTCAAATCTGCCATGACGGCCATTCTGGACCAGGTTCGGGACGAAGGAGCTTGGGCTGGAATCCTGACAAGTGATAACCGCGATTCCTGGGCCAGAGTCCGCAACGAGCTCCGGGAAGCCAGCCCCGAAAACGCCCATTACTTCCAAACCATCGAGGACGCCGCATTTGCCATCAATCTCGACGACAATACCCCCACCACCTACGCAGACCAGGCCATGCAGTCCAAGCTAGGCAACGGCTTCAACCGCTGGAATGACAAGCCCATCCAATTCGTCATCACAGCCAACGGCAACTCAGGTGTCATTATCGAACACTCCCACCTTGACGGAACCACACCAGTCCCGCTATACGACCGTATGCGCGACGCCATCGCGACCTACAAACCTTCTTCCCATCCATCCCAGTCAACTGTCTCCCCGCCCCAGGAGATACCCTTGATCCTCCCACAAACTCTAAACACCCACATCGAAACCCTCCGCAACCGCTGGGCAGAAGCAACAGCATCCCGCGACTTTATATCCTACATCCTCCCCACAATCGGCGCCCACCTCCTAGGCGAAAACAGACTCCCCATAAAAGGCAGCTACGACCTCCTCTGCCAGCTAGCCTTGTATCTCTACTACAACCACCGGGTAATCCCCAACTGGCAACCGATAATGCTAGCCCATTTCCACCAAGGCCGACACGACATGGTCCAGCTCGCCTCCTCCCCAGTTCGCGCATTCTGTGAAGCTGCCGCCGGCGACAAGGAAAACTTGTCTGTCTCCCAAAAACGAAATCTCATGTTGGAGGCATGTCGAGACCTGAGCAGACGCGTCACCGACGCAAAGGATGGCAAGGGGTTTTATCGCCTGTTTACGGTAATGGAACAGCAGTGGCCTGCCGAGGTGCCCAAGGCAAGTGTGTTTGACGATACGCTTTTGAAGAGGGGCATGGATTTCACGGCCGTGACGAATATCAACCATGTTTCGGTCGAGGCTGTGACTACCCCTTTGGACCCTAGTGTGCTGAGGTTGAGGTATACTATCATGGATGATCGGTAAGTCTTTCCCTCTCTTTCTTTGCTTTTCGACTGGTTGAATGGTGATGTGGACGAAGTTGCTAACTATTTTTGTTTTTGTTTTGCAGCACGAGAATCAGCTTGAATTGTCCTGTCGGGTCGGCTGAGAAACTTACGCAGTGTGTTAATGAGGCTGCTGGTATTATTCGGGAGCTTTGTCTGGCTAGGTGAATGACTCTGTAGCTGCATATGGCTTACTTTGTACCAAGGGAAGGGAAGTTTGGCTTCTTCATTTAGATTGTTCTCTTTTGGATAGTCTGAGGAAATTGTTGAATAGATTTACTGCCTCGCCTTCCATACACAGAGGCCTTGTTAATGTTTCTTATTTCGGAGGGGAGAAAAGAAAACGAAAGATTTACTCAACAATAGAACGGAAAGATGAAAAGTGGAATTCTTTCTTGGAAGGCATATAGACGCGTCTACTATTAACGTACTTGCATAACGAAGCGCGCAGCATAACGAAGCGCGCACTCTTCACCCCACCACCACCTTCCATCTTAACCACCATTTTTCTCCATCTA